>JAYMFT010340697.1:0-23109 GCA_038088735.1 Panulirus argus
AGAGAGAGAGAGAGAGAGAGAGAAGAGAGAGAGAGAGAGAGAGAGAAGAGAGAGAGAGAGAGAGAGAGAGAGAGAGAGAGAGAGAGAGAGCCGCTTCCCATAATGAGAGGAATGAGCCCGTCACGAGCCCCCTGGAAAAAACAAACCAGACCGGTTATGGACGAAAACTCATTTGCTTATTGCGTTCTCCAGACCGAACATTAAAGCCGCCAGTGACTGTGATAAAGTCTCGCCAGGTGCAAGTTTATATAGACACAGGAAGTTGACTGTAAGTTGTATTGTGTCCTTTTGCTAGCAGCAAGGAACCTCGTTTGCGTCTTGCAATAAGTAAGATAAAAGAGGGTCAGGTAGTGGCCGTCTTGTGTGGTGAGGCCATACTGTATCGTGAGGATGTGTTAAATAATGGCCATGAAGTGTGGTGGCCATGTTTCATGCTGGTCATGTCGTGTGGTGAGGCCAGTGAGGAACCCAGCCAGACGTGACCACTGGGCCAAGGTCGCCCGCTCGCGCGCCAGCACCGTCCATCTCCCACCCCCCACACACCCTGACCTTGCATTGGAACTCACCCCTCCGCTGAGGAATTGCCAGTCACCCCTCCACACCCCCCTGACTGGAATTCCCAGTCATACATCCACCTCCGTCTGCAACGTCAGGTCCAGTCATTCCTCCACACCTGACTGGAATTTCCAGTCGCTCATGTGCCCCGACTGGAGCTCGTGTCTTGAGGGACCGTCACTCTGTTAGAGACAATTCTGGCGTGAATTTCTTGCCATTACAGAGGAACTGGAAACTGAACCCCACGTAACTCTGGCCTCAAGTGGTCTTGCGTGCCTGTCGACGTGCTGAACAGTAGCGATACATAAGTCATCCTCACTCCCCCCCCCCCTCCACCACAACTCCCTACCACACGTCTCTCTCTCTCTCTCTCTCTCTCTCTCTCCCCCCCCCCCGAAAACCCCAGGAGCCCCGTAAGTCCTGCCGCCCCAGAGACGGGATTAGACTCGATACTCAGCGTCTTGCGTGTCCCAGGCGACGTTCGCATCTCTTGCGACGCGTCGGATGGCGGGTCGGGTATCGCAAGGGTCGACTGTTCTGACGCTGGCGTCTAAATCTTCCTTTCCTCTTCTAATTTTTCTCCTTCCCGGAGCGCGTGGAATTTACGGGGCTGACGCGTGGATTCCTTTGTTATATTTTTGAAGTGGTGATGTTTAGGATGCTATATGTGTGTGTGTGTGTGCGTGTGCAGGCGTTTGGAGAGAGAGAGAGAGAGAGAGAGAGTCATAAACGCATGTAAATCTCTACTGGCAATCACCCCTGAAGAAGTTAGGAATAATAGCAACAAGACCACGAAAAAGAAATTCCTGACCTGTTGAGTCAGAGCAAAGAGCCAGCCCACACCAGACCATAGACATGGGGTCGGCTCTCCCCCCTTGACAGCTGTCACTCGCAGAGAATTGACATGCCAGAACTACGAACGGCTGCCGTAAAAATTATCAAAACACAGAGCCCCAGGATGGAGCCAGGTGACACGAAACTAATTTATATGTTATCACAAAATGGCGTTGTCTGCTTGACGCATGATATGCATCGCTGTGTCTGACTCCGGGTTAATTTCCCCAGAGATATACTGGGGTCAGAGTAACGATTATACCAGAACCAGGAATACCAGAAACTGACTCGGTGACTTGCCGAACTACTTTCCCTCTCACAAGTGCCGGGGAAATTAGTGAGAAAGTAATTAAGGCCAGATTAAGATGGCATTCAGGAAACGTCAGCCCCAGTGACTAGAAGCAATGTGGCACCCGGAGGGTTGAGGGATTACTCCTCTCGTCACATTCGCTGCAGAAAAACATCCGGTGGGTGACCAGGAGCCTGAAGGATGAACTGCAAAGCCTTTCGGCAGACTGACTATGGACGAGCTGTTCTTAACATGCCACCAGTCACGGAGAGACTGCTCTCCTGACTTCCTTAGCCAACGCCTCTGTTAAGACGTACGCAATGCAGATATCTGTACGCTTTGTTACCGTCTCCTTCCTCTCGACTAGACCTTTCCTAGTCCAACCTCTTTGTTTGCCGTCCTAACCACACACTCAGAGAAGGACAACGCGTACCAGCAAATACCTACGATGAGATTTTTGTCAAAGTTGGTTAACGCGTAGAGAGAAAGAGAAAGAGAGAGAGAGAGAGAGGTCGGGGACGTCGAAAGATAAAAACTAGCTTCATACATTACGTACCACTAGGCGTACCCAGCATCCACGGCGCTTGTTAGTGTAGCGCACCAGATATAGAAAGAAACCTAATGGCCGAGAGAGAGAGACGGGAAGGTTTTGGCGGCAGGACCTCTCGCTGCCGCGGGGAAATGCTTGGGAACTGTTATATCTGTTAGTTTTTATACCTCGAGGGGAAGTGAGACCTGAAGTTTTTATGGCCCGAGGGAAACTGTGACCCAGATCTTGCTGGCGGGAGGAAACGGTCGCCGTCTGATGGGAATTTGATGACTGTTGCAATTTATACATGCATAAATGTTCTAAAGGAATACAAAGGAATCATTTTGTGGTGTAGATGAAAATTGGGATAGCTTGTGGTGTTTGCTGATAGAGGAATGGTGATGGGAAACACGCGTCTCCTGCAGAAGGCGACTAACAAGAGTGGTGGTGGTGGGGAGGGAGGCTGTTATCCCTCCCCCCCTCCTGTATTACTTGCAAAACAAGGAGCAGAGGGAGGAGCCAAGTGAGGATTTCATTTTTCTTTTCCTCAGGCTCATTCATCTCCCATTGAAGGGCAATGATTCATCATTTGATTCCGTGAGATACTCCAGTCCTGCGTCCCTGCTCATTATGTTGGTAGGCGAGGTTACTTCGGCGTGCTGGCTGAACAGGAATTCTCCATGTATCTGGTGTTGTTTGCTGTGACGAGATGGTGATTTTGCGGCATTCTTAAGCATGGAATGTGTTAGAAATATATTTAAGTGTCTCCATGACTGTAAAAGACGGTGTTTACAATATCTTCAGCTGATGAGTGGCTGTAAGTGTCCTCAGAGCTGCGGTGTATTGGGATATTGCGGTGCATTTTCAGTCCTCCAGACCCTCACTGTATCTTCTGAATGTTTCTAACAGCAGAATAAATTAGTCCTGAAAGCACATGAAACGTAATAGAGAAAATGCTGGTGAAGTAGTTAGTTGGAGGCCCACTTATGTGTACGGGTACTTTAGATGCATCTTATCAGGAATGTGTTACGTGTGTCCTTTGCAGGAATATCAAGGGAGTCAGATGAGCGTTTCCTCGCCTCCCGAGCAGCCATTGCTGAGGGCTTTCCGCTTCCAAGAGAAAGAGAGAGATCGAGGTGAGAGGATGGAGAGAGCCGGTGGCAGTGTTATTTATAGTAATGGAAGATAGTGATATTTATGGGATGTTTCCCGCACCAGGGAACTGACAGAGAGAGAGAGAGAGAGAGAGAGAGAGAGAGAGAGAGAGAGAGAGAGAGAGAGAGCAGGACGTTCGTAAGGAAATATAAAGTTTGACTCTATTCTAGACGTCATGGTAATGAGTGATGATCATGAGTGGATGAGATTTATAGCTTTAATTTGTTGTGCTGACGAGAGAGTAGAGATGGAGGGTGGTCGGTGTCAGGGAGTAGAGAGAGAGATAAAGAGAGGGGAGAGAGAGGCATAGTGTGAGAGTGGCAGAGAGAGGATAGTGGAGAAGTGAGTGGATAAACAGGAGCCATAGTGCAATGGTTGCTACTTTTATCTCGTAGTGAACGGCCTCGGCGCTCACCCCAGTCCCCCCTGAGACTAAGGGAAGGTGGGGGGGGGAGCTGACAGAACCCTTTCAATATCAGACGTTCCCGCTGGGCCGAGTCTCGCTCTGTTAACGTTTGATCAAAGCGAAAGCGAGGAGAGAGAGTTACGTCACTCTTCGCTATCTTGGGGAAGGATATGGTGTTTTCAGCATACCTCCTCTCTCTCTCTCTCTCTCTCTCTCTCTCTCTCTCCACCAACCTGTCACCTACCATCTACCTCAGCTTTTCCCCACCAACACTAACCATCTCCCCAACCATCACCTCTTTAGCTCTCTCTCTGTCTGGAGCAACCGTACCTCCTTCCCTTGCCCCTCCGCCACTAGTATCCACTAGTTCCTCCACCAACACTACCCTCCTCCGCCCTCTCCAGCTTGCATCTTTTAGCCCATACCTTCACTTAAAGAAGCCACGTATATCCCTGGCACCTCCCATGCACTACTCAAGAGCATACGCCTGCTTCCCACCAACATCACCCACTTCCTCCCCACTAACATTACCCATCTCCTCCCCACCATCAGCACCCCACCTAAGCACCATCTCCCCTCCACCGTTGTGTGACACCATCTGGCCACCGTCACCCCGAAACACTGAGCTAATTATCCTTGCAGCGCTACACGAGAGCCCCTAATTGGCACACCAGAGAATTGCCCTCTGCACCATAGTCTCTGGTGACCCTAAAGGCTGTTAACGAGCTCTGATTACCTGTAACTACCTCTGCTGCAACTCCGAACTACCTCTTCGTATGAGCGAAGTGTGGGTCATCTCGTTCAAGGATTATATAAAAGCCATGAGAAAGGTATAAAAGTTTTTTAATTGTTCTGATCAGCGAGATGGTAATAGCTCACTCGGGTTCATTCTAATAGCTGGCGAATGTGTGGTATGTCGTCATCTCAAGGTGGTGTCCGGTGAGTGCAGATGGCTGCACATATGTTCAAATGCTGCCTTAAATGTTGTTTAGACTTCGGAAAGTGTCTTAAGTTATTGTTAGGTGTGCCTAGATGGTGTGCGGTTTGCACAGATGGGACCCAGTTCGGATGTCTCTAGTGTTTAGCATCATAGCTGCTCAATTATCCGCAATTAGCCGGTGCTGAGATCATTCAGATGGTGTCAAGGTGTTGTTGCATCTGTCTGTAAGGCATCAGATGGCTTGCAGATGGTATCAGGTCATGTTCAGATGGAGTCATATTCGCTCGTCCAGATGGCTCTCAGGTTGACCTCTGCAGCGTCGACTCTTTGGTGGTAGATGATATGTATCAAAAATACGCTTTCCATCACATCTGCAGCGTCTGGTTTGACTGACGCCAGCGGATGGCCGATCAGAATCGTATAATCCAGTGTGTTCGACTTGAGGCAAGTGGTTTAGGAACGTCCTCTGCAAGAGTTGAGAGTCTGGGGTTCAAAAGGGAGGTTAGTTTCTACTTGTTGTTGATGAGGTCTCTCTTTTTAAGAGCACTCCCCTTGACCCTTGTGGAACGAGTTTGGTTGGTACCACTTGTGTGTGTCCTTCTTTTTTTTCCATCTCGTGATTGGTCATGTTGTGCAAGCTACATCTTAATGATGTGGTATGTGTGTTTACTCTTAGGGCAATGGTTGCAAACCCTTTTAAAGCGGTGGCCCAGTTAGCTTATCTGAACACCATGTGGCCCACTTCTTGTGTCGTCAGCCAGTAAACGCGTACATTTTCATTTAAGCTTAAACAGTGTAAAGCGTAAAGCAATATGCATTTAACTACTGGTAATAGAAATAAAAGTTTACGAAATGAATTACGAGAACGAACATAATTAGCAAACCCATGGAAAATTATACATGCTACTAACTGCCAATTGAATCTTAATGTGATTACATATATAATAAAGGTGACAAACAACCTGTTATGAAACAGACCACCAAAAAACGAAATACCTAAGGGCTCCTCCTTTTGCTGTATGATTCCGTTTTCTTACTGTCTGATCTCTGCCCTGTGAGTTTCTTAATATATTAGTGATATCCTGTTTATGTTTGATCATGATGTTCATGTTATCGATCCTTTGTGAGTTTTATTGCATTCTTTCATGTTATTTATTTCTAGGTTCGTATCAGTAGTAAACAACAGGGAAAGTCATATAAATGAAGTCCCGCCTTACCGCTCCTAGCAACTGATATTCAGTATTTTCTTCGCCTCTAGATTACGAATGATTGTGGCAGTCTTTCCTTCGATGCTTGTGTGGTGGTCATTGACCAGCGTATACCGTACAGGAAAGGTCATACGCACGAGTGGTGAAGAATGTGAATAATACACACGATCCAGTGTGGAGGAGGGAGGGAGAGAGGGTTGTGTGAGGCGGCCAGCCAGTCAGGGCCGGGTGTGGCGTGAGTAATGTCTCGACTCCAGTAACACTAAACGGGTCTGTATCAGACCCGCGGGGCGCGTCAGGCCATGTTTGTACGGATGGGGGCACGGCGCGTTGGCAGTTGTGTTGGATAGGGAGTGTGGTACGGATGGAACACGTTAGCACGTTGTTGGTAGACTTAGCTTTTGGTTTTTGTACACCTTACGTTGGTTTCGGAGCTGCTGTTCTGCTTTGTTGGTCGGTTAGGCTATTGGAAACCCCAGGCCGCAGGCCCACCTAGCCACCAGAGCTGTGTGGCTACCTTGCTAAACCTCGCAGGTCTTCATTTATCCTGTGCTTCGTACCTGCGGCAGTCCGTAGTGCTTCTGATGGCTGTTGGTGGTGGTCTTATCTGTCTAGGACCCGTGGATGTTTAGAGTATGTCCTCGTGTTTTGTTTATTGCAACTTTTAGTTTCAATGGTGTTTGTCGTACTAGTTGAGGATTCATTTTTCTTCTCCTTTGTATGTTGAGAATCTTACTTCCCTGGATTTTTCAAGTTTAAGTAACGATGAACCTTTCCCGTTAGCCCTCGACAGGGTACAGCTTCAGTGATTTCAGCCGTTTCCCATCACGTCAGATCAACACGGACTGTAAAAGATCTTTCCATACTTTCGAACTACAATTTTTCTCGGAGCGAAAGGTGATATTAGTACACACCAATGTTCTTTTCAGGAGAGTATTAGTGCATTGAGCAACGTGATCATAGTTCTTTTCAGATCCTCTTTTGTCTTGTAAGTCTGTAAAAAAAAAAAAGGCAGCGTGCCATATTTTTGGAAAAGGCAACACACTGTAGGTTTGTTGTGTTCGCTATTGGTAACGTCGTCACACATCGTTACTCAGAGGGTCTTACATTCTGTTCTTTCGAAACGTGATGGCGTCCGCTTCTGTCCAGTATTGCGTGTCGCGTTTTCTGTTTCGTCGTTTCCCTCATAACGGAGTAGTAACGACTTTTCACGATAAAAAATGTTTTTTCCAGTGGTTTATGTCTGTTTATTTATTTTTTCTCTGACTTCTGCTGAGGAAGTTTCTTCACTTTAGCATCAGCAACAAAGGGTGTGAAACAGTGGCTCGTATACGCTTCAGTGTCAGGTATGAGATTTCGTGATGACTGTTGGCAAGGGGAGGGAGAGTATGGTAGCGAGTGGCAAGCAGTGGTGGGGTTCAGAGGGACGTTGTTGGTTCGACTGTCGATAATGATGCGTCCGGCTTCTGTTGACATTGGGTATTGATATTACCTGGGGATATTGTCAGGACAGGGGGAGAATATCATTGATCTTTTTGGAAGTCTTTAGTCTTATGGGAGAAGCGCTGGTCTCCCGGAGAAGTCAGTGGTCTTTGGGAGACTTCATTGATCTTCATAAGGCCGAACATTCTGGCTGACTATCACCATAAACCTCTTAAGGATTTAGGCCATGCTGTATTAAGCCTTCCTTTACTGAGAAAACAATATTGTCTTCCTTGACTGAATCCATACCGACTCCGCGTGCATACCAACTCCTCGTGCCTTTATTTGATGGCCTTGCTCGGGAAGGTCATAGCGGGACGTAAGCAAAAACTTGAATATTGGCATCTAGCCTAAAGGGAGTTACAGCATGGCTGATGATATTCCTTCACTCTCACAACCCTTGAGACACAATTTCTACCCTTGCCGTGTAAGGGCGCCATATGAAGAGGTCATTGTCACAACAGGTGTAAGAGTGAGCTCTCCTCCTCAGCTGCGGTTTCCAACAGCTTGGTGGACCAGCGATCACACCCCAACAGCCACGGTTCAGCCAGGGCTTTTGGGAATAGAAGGCCCCCGAAGACCTCCAGTTATGGCCTGCAAGGTTGCGACTTTAGCGTAAAGGGTGCGAAAAGTCTGTGAGGTGACCGTCAAACTGCGAAGATGACGTAGCAGGCAAAGACCTGACGAATCAATCACCAGCGAACATTTTTTAGTGCGAGGAACCAGCAGAAACGTTAGCTCTCTGTAGGTGTTGCTGTGACTGTTAAATGGGGCTGGTGGCCTTCCTGCAGCCCTGCGGGGAGAAGGCTGGTGGGTAGTGGCAGGGACGGGGTGGGGCTGGTCGTCGCGCAGCAGTGGTTAGACGGGTTTTTTGTCATCTTCGTCAGCTCACGGGAGGCGCTACTACACCACGCCGCAGCAAATTGAATTTGTTATGTTTACAACACCGGGCGACGACGGTCAACCATTGTGGTGATCGTTTGATACGATTCCCTTGGCTCCTGAACTCCTTGGGCACGACGATACGACCCTTGACTTCGAGGGTTTGGCCTTTGACCTGACCTTTAAGATTCGGATCAAAGGCCCGGCCATCATAACCCAGGGTTGTGATGAATTGGTATTTAGCAAAATGGACTCAGCTGAGATGATGGGTGGGGTTGTTTGTGGGTGAGGAGGACGAGTTTGGTACCTGAGGGCGTGGTTCTCAGGTCTCCTTGGGGGCGTGGCCATGAAATCTGCCTGGGAGCTTGACCCTAAGGCCTTTATCTTGGAGTGTGGCCCAGAGGGCTGCCTAGGGGCGTGGTTTTAAGCTCTGCCTGAGGGCGTGACTCGGGTATGCCTAGGGCGTGACCGTGAGGTCTGCCTCGGGGCGTGGCCCTTACGTCTGCGTGAGAGCGTGGCCCTATGGATTGCCAGGGGGCGTGGCTCTGAGATCGACTTTGGGGCGTGGCCCTGAGGTTTGCAACAAGAGGCGTGGCCCAAAGGTCTCCCTGGGGAGGATAAGTGAAGCTAGGGTAGGGAGAGGGAATAGGGAGAAGGGAGTTGAAGAACCAGATTAGGAGTAAAGAGTTTGAAAATGGGTTGAAATTAACGGAAGGGAGATGATGAGGAGGTAATTGTGAGGGGCATAGAAAATGAAGAGGAGTTGATTATCAAGGGAGTGGAAAGCGAGGAGGAGGTGATAATAAGGAAAGAGAAGATGAGGGGAGAGAAAATAAGGAGGAAGTGATAGTGAGAGAATAGATAGTTAGGGAGGAAGATTGTCGACATTGAACATCACAATTCTTCACTTGTTAAGCCATACACTTAAGGAGAACCACGACACTGTGTCTGCTCAGTATACCATTGATTATTCTGACTGGGCAGTATATCATTTGTTATACTGTCTGGACAATATATATAGTGGTGTATGGTACCTCTAGCAGTTGTTGTGTTATATCTGGGTTATACTCTATCCTGAATGAGACAAGATGTAAAACATTTCTGTGCAGAATTTCTGTTTTTCGACTCCTTTAGGATTCAGGTTGGAGGAAGATGGAAAATATGATGAAATAGGGTTGAGAAATATGTGTTTGTTGAATACACAGTCACTACACGAGTTCAGTATTGGAGGTTGTTATGTAATTTGATTATTGTTGTTGTTCACGGGGATTGAGACGAGGTCGTCTTCTGTTTGTGTGTATTAGTTGCGTGGAGATGGCGTTACACCTGTGTTGCCCCGTCTCTTGACCTGGTACACATGCCATGTGGTTAATACCTATTTGTACTGTACGTGGGGTGGTTTTTACACTAATGGGGCACCATTTCTTGTGTGTGTGTGTGTGTTACGGAGAGAGTTTTACATCTATGTTGCCCGTCTCATAATTTTGCATATATGTACCATCTCGCTACTTGTATGTATTTACACACCAGTCAAAGCCAGTTACCTAAGTTAGATACGTTAGTGGCAGGAAAGGGTTGGCTAATGGGGCGATAGTTAGTGCAGGTTAGGGTTAGTTGGACATTAATTTAGTGATAGGATGGGTTCGTAGATAACTGGTAGTTTGCAGGATAGGGTTAGTTGAGCATTAGCTAGTGGCAGGATTAGTTAATGGAGCATTAACTAGTGGCAGGATGGGCTAGTCGAGCATTAGTTAATGGCAGGATATTATAGGAACACAGCCCAGGATAAGTATAAGTGTGGGAAGTATAAGAAGTATGGAACGTACGTAATCCAGCCTCATTCACTGAAACAGTTATTTTGCCATATTTTCGAGAAAGTTTAATAAGGTCTGGTCCCGGGTCGTTAAGGGTTAACACCTTCTTCCTCATAAGAAAATAAATAAGGCTGGATTAGGACCAGGGAAACTCTGTATGAGCAAATGAAAATGATAACACAGGTGATTGAAGTAAGAAAAAATATACACGAATGGCTTCACTTAGAACTTGAACACATACCTAGTTACGGACTAGTCATTATAAAGTAATAAGCGGCGTTTCAGGAGTTAGTGCGTCATTAATGTAGTGTCAGGAGTTCTGATGAGTTATGAACTCGGAATGATAGATATAGTTTGTGAAGGACATGAAGATATAAGCATTTCAGACTGAGTATGTCTGCTTAGGGAAATCTGTGGCGAAAAACAGTACTGATAGGGAAAGATCTGGGCGGGGGTCGGGGGGGGGGGATGTCTGCAAGATTCCCCGCCCAGTTTACATTATCAACAGATGCATTATATTTAGAGTCTGTGGACATTATTTTTTTCAAAGACGGACTTAGTTAACCCTTGCCCTTAACTATATAAGGAAAAGCATAGAGATGATAAATATATTGGTTGGTGTTATTTAACGGAGTGAAGCATGCTAGAAAACGTATATGGGGTGACTTCTGTCATTTGCTGCTGAAGCTCTTCAGCGTCTTCATTTGGGAGGCCTTATTTCGGTGTTTATTCTAAATCTAATGAAACAAAGCTTTCTAACTTCAGATATCGTTTTCTAGTATCTTAGAATTAGTTACCTACTAATGATGATCCTTCTCTTGATTCTTTTCTAATTAATCCTTAGATCATAAAACCCTCCTTATTTCTCTTGTGTTGGGTAATGAGCTTTTTGCACTTAATCAAATAACCAGCTGTAGAGTTTAAGCTGGTGAAAATCATATGATCTCTACTTATTAGTTTAAGGTAGTTTGATAGTTTTAACTCATTACTAGTTTCAATAAACTAGCTTTACTAATTTAGTGTGATTAAAAGTAATGATGTTTGCCTCGTCTGAGTGTAATTTTGTGTACTGGTGCTGTAGATGTAGTTGAACAGTTGCTCACATGAGCTTGTTAATAAGGAGTGTAGCAGGACTTGTAGTAAAGTTAACATCAGGGCTGGACCCGCTGTGGTAACGAGGAGAGTGCTGTAGGAGGCATACCAGAAATTGTCTGTGTGGTAGTAAGCTTAGCGTAAGTTGCCTCAGTGTGGTAATAAGCTTAGCATAAGCTGCATTATTGTGGTAGTGCGCATTGCATAAGCTGTCTCATTGTGTTATAAAGTTTAGCATAAGTTACTCAGTGCAGTAGTAAGCTTGTCATAAGTTTCCGCTCTGTAATGTAGTTTGCATAGCATACATTACCTCAGTGTGGTAGTGAGCTTAACATAAGTTGCTGCAATGTGGTAATAAGCATAGCATAAGTTGCCTTTGTGTTGTAGTAAGCATAGCATAAGTTGCCTTTTTGTAGTAGTAAGCATAAGTTTTTTCATTGTTGTAATAAGCTCATCATGAGGTTCTGCCTCAGTATGGTAGTTCGCACAGCATAACTTGCCTCAGTGTCGCAGTAAGCTTTGCATAAATTGCTTCATTGTAGCTGAAAGCTTAGTATATGTTGCGTCTGTGTGGCAGTAAGCATTAGCATAAGGCTGTCTCTCTGTGGTTGTAAGCTTAGCATAGTTTGCCTCAGTGTTGTAGGAAGCATAGCCTAAGCTGCCTCAGTATGATAATAAGCTTGGCGTAAGTTGCACCAGCGTGGTAGTAAGCATAGCGAAACTTGCTTCAGTTTGGTGGTAAGGTTAGCATAACTTGCATCAGTGTAGTAGTAATCACAGCACAAGTCGCCTCACTGTGGTAGGAAGCCTGTCATAAGTTGCATCAGTATTATAGAAAGCTTAGCTCAGGTTGCTTCAGTGTAGTAGTAAGATTAGCATTTGTCGCTTCATTGTAGCAGCAAGCTTAGCATAAGCATCTGCCTCAGTGTGGTAGTAAGATTAGCGTAAGGATCCTGTGGTAGTAAGCACAGCATAAGTTGCCTCATATAAACTAATGCTAGGATAAGTGGGTGTTTGAGTAGGGAAGGTTAGTGATAGTGATGGTGACGGGTGTTGGTGGTCGCCAACAGAGGTGGTGGTGGAGGTGGTGTTGGTGTTGGTGCATGATGATGATGATGCCGCCGGCCAGCGTCGCCGCCGCCGCCTTCCTTCCGCCGCCGCCGCTTCTGCCGCTGGTCCCTCTGCCACCTTCCGTCTCCCCTAGCGGCCTCTGCTGACCTGACTGCAGCCACCATGACCTCGGAGGCCCCCCACCACCCATGCCCCTCCTCTCCCCTGCCTGGCGTCGCCGCCGACCCCGCCGCAGGCGACGAGGCCGCGTCGCGGGACTTGACCCCGGACGACGTGGCCAGATCGGACGACGCAGTGAGGGTCACGCCCGTCAAGCGGCGCAGACTCTTGCCTCTGGTCGACCTCAGGTAAAACACTCCTACTCCGTCTCTCTTCTCACATGACCGTCAGTTTTTGTTTTTGTCTGTCCTTATTGAGAAGTTATAGCTGTTGTCTTGCTAAGCCGCAGGCGATATGCCGCCGGGCCGCATGCTAGGGCCTGGTGTAGTGTGGCTGGGGGAAGCGGTCTCTTTCCCTACCATGAGCCAACAATGTTTCTGCTTGCCAGATTTAACATGACTTGCAGTTTCTGAAGTACTTTTGTTTATATCTTAAGCTCCGTGTTGTGGCATGTAACTCCTCCGTCACACCAGCGTTAGTACTACGTCCTGCATGCATACCTGTAACGTAGCGATAGCGACGCACCGAGAGGAAGCGTCGCAGTTTAGGTCGCAGTGGCTTCAGACGTGGACGAGGCGAGAGGCTTCGCCAGGCGTAAGGCAGACAGTCCGTAAGCCGAAGCTTTCCACGGAGTCGTCGGAGGTTCTTGTCCTTTCTCTCCCGCCGTGGACATGATGAAGGCCACTGTACTGTCAGCCAGTGATGGAAGGTGATCCGGAAACCCTTTCCTCTGCGAGGAAATATATTTAGAACCTGGGAAACGTATACAATGAACGTATCTGTTTCCAGATATTCTGAAACGCGGATACATAGCTCAGGAAACTTACGCCCGACACAAGTTTACAGTGCGCCAGGAAAGGCTGTACTTTTTTCTATTGAGAAAAGTTACGGATACAGGAAGAAGTTAAGCTCCTCCCCTCACCCTCGCCTCTAGTTCGATGCTCTGTTTCTGCAAAGCTGAAGGGCGTATTGGTTTCCTCCCCCGTCCGTGTGGGCGTACATCCCAAACTTTTCCTGGCGGCATCTAATGACAGGATGACTGAATGTTGACCAAAGTTGTACCGTAGATACTGCAAGCGGTGTTCTGCACCTGAGGAATTTTTTGAGATCAGATATCGTAAGACATGGCCGTAAAGTGACATTTGATACGAGGTAACGAAACCATATATGTTTGGGCCATGTTGGTTTTATAAACAGCCTGCCTTGTGTTTGAATGTTTTCCGGCAAAGCATCAGCGACGAGGAGTAGACCCGAGACCAGAGATATGGCTTGCTGTGTCACATCACTTGCCTCGTCTCGCTTGATGATGGCGATGTCTCCCCTGATCTTCAGGAGAAAAATATTTAATCAACAGAGAGAGAGAGAGAGAGAGAGAGAGAGAGAGAGAAGGTCAGTGCCGGGGAATATGACAGAGGTTGCCGGGGTGTGCAGGTAATGAAAGGTGTTGCTGGGGAGACGAAGGAGGAGGAGGGAATAAAGACACGAGTCCCCAGAAGGTGTTTCGTCCTCACTCGGAGACCCACAACCAGAGCAACACAGCTTTAGCGTCCTGAAGCCGTGCCAGGCCTCTCAATACCTCCAGCATCAATCTTGACAAGGAAATGGATCGCGGTGCACATCCCTAGCAGCAGTACACATATACGTATATTTGCTGACGTAAATACCTACACATGTTTGTACAGAGGCACTCATACTGGCCTCGCTGTTGAGTCCTCTCTAAGCACTGCTACAAAATGGCGAAGCGTTCTGCTTCTTCGCCATCATTAAAGCTCTGGAAGTTCCCCTTCTTGCCATTGTCTCTCTCTCTCTCTCTCTCTCTCTCACCCTATCTCCTCCATCACGCCTCAGAACGCCCTTGCTCATGGTAGTAGGTGAGGCAGCCACTGACCAGGGTGGCACTAGTACCTCTTCTTTTCGGGAGGGTTTAGTGATAGCATCGCAGTCAGCCAGCACTGCAGTGACTTTCAAGTCCTCCTCCTCGGCCCATATTCTTGCCTTCTGTTTCTGTCTCACCCCACACGTCGGCTGTTGGCACTCGCTTCTCAGACACACGCTAAACACTTACAACCCGCAACTCGCACGACTCGTCATTCATATCTCTAGATTTCCTGACCATGAGCACCACGCACTACCCCTGCTTAATGGCAAAGTCGCATCGTAGGTACTCGTAGGTAGGCAGACAAGTAGTCATGCTTTCCCCGTTCTTGCTTCATATCGAATCCATTCCTTCTTTACGTCTAAGCTTCGGGAGATCTTTCCCCACGGCTTGCGCTCTCTCTCTCAGTCTGCTGACACAATCTCATTACAGCACTGCTTCATCATCTGGCTGATTCACACCTTACAACAAACTCCTTCACACTTGCACACTTACTTCTGTTTCATCTCGATTTTCCTCAGGCAGCCAGTAACTGCGCTGCCGCCCTTTGGCTTCTGAAACATTTCAATATCCTCTTTTTCTCAGTGTTCGCTTATGAAACTCTTTAATTAAAGACACTTGGAGAATGAAACTCTTTCCAGTTTCTCACGTCGCGGACAGCCCCTACTCAGAGGGGTGTTCCCTTCCCCGGGACACTTAATGTCTTGGCCATGTTTGGAATCATATTATTTTCTCCCTCTTGCAGACGCTGCCTGACTCCCTCACAGGGACCTGCAGTTCCTCTTGGTTCCCTTCCTTCACCACCCTCCCCTGTGCATACATCATCTTTAGCTCCTCCTCATATATATATATATATATATATATATATATATATATATATATATATGGACCTCCGTACTGTAGGAAAGCGAAGGTTTTCCCCTCGGTTCGTCTACGGTACACATTCCTGAGGATCACTGCCAAATCTGTCGTCCTGTTCGAGCAAGATGCGGTGTGAAGCTACGGCTGAAGAACACAAATAACTCTTGTAATTATTGGGTCAAAAGGTCAGTGACCAAGATCACATGGGCGCTCTGAGTCGATTTTCGTGAGGATTCCGTTTCAACAAAATAATTGAACTCCAAGGCGGTGGGTGTCATCGGGAGGAGAAGGATCCTCGCTGATCCTGAGGCCAGGAGGTTGACTCCTGAGGTCGCTCTGCAGTACATGATACACTCAGTGTGAAGAAATCAAGGCTCTGAGCGATGGCTCTGTCACTGAAATAACTTTAAATCTTTTAATCATAATCAGCAGAGCATGGTTATTTCTTTTATTTTTTTATTCTTTATTTTGCATGTTTCACATGAACACATCTTTATAGTTACCTGTAGCGTAATGTACTTTTGTAAATCGTCTTTTATGGATATGTGATATTACGTTCGACTTTTCTCATGCTATGCTATGGTTTGTCTGGTTAGTCACGTTGTATCTTGGTTAGTCGTGTTATGCCATGGTTACTCATGTTATGCTATGGTTTGTCTTTTGCCATGGTTAATCTTGTTAGAGAACCATGATTGTCAATCGTAGTGTTTGCCTTCAATAATTATACTGGCATGAATCATCTTTCACTCGTGAGTACGGATGTTAATGAATTAAGTCATATGTAACAGTTACTATATAGGTAATGTTTATGATCATATTAAGTTATGAGAGCCCAAGAGTGCCAAATAACTAATTCATATTTGCGTAGTGGTCAAAAACTTAATATTTTTTCTTACTGTACTAGCTGATGATTGACAGTGTGGCCATCTTGAGGCAGTTGTAGAAAGCTCATTTTCCGCTTGTTATATGAACGAACCCGTGGCTCAGATCCACTCTGTAAGATGTGACACGGCGAGACGGAATACCCACCTTTGAGGTTCTTCAATGTGTCTTACAATTGTTGCTCATTCCTTCTGTGTCTTTCGAGTTGCGTGTGTTGCCGGGAGGGCGCTGTCTGTGTTTGTCGATGGAAAGGGGTCTCTGTTTATGGTTGTAGCTGGAAGAGCGCTCTGTGTATTTATTGCTGGGAGGTCGCTGTTTATGTTTGTCGCTAGAGTTGGTACTGTATGCGTGTTTGTCGCTGGGATGGTACTGAATATGTGTCTTTCGTTGGGAGGAAACACTGTGTATGGTGGCCTCTACGGGTAATGTTTACCTTCTCACCATACGCACTTTCATACTTCCTTAAAATCTCGTGTATGTGTCTGTCACCAGCGTACGAATCGCCCTCTGTACGTGGCAGACCAGCTTTGAGTGTAGGGTTACATCATTTGTATTGGAACGGGAGCTTTGAGACGCTCCCGAACAAGGATGTAAAAGTAAATTTTGAAAGAAAAAATAACGGGGGGAGGGGACTACGCAAGCTCTAAAATAAAGTAACTTGTTTTTCAATGTAGAACACACAAGCTCGTCTGAATTACTTAATTTTCTGTCCAACTGGGAGAGAATTACATGTGATTGGACATAGTGTAGGGGGATAGGAAACAAAAGAGAGAGAGAGAACAAAGGAAAGTGCGCTTCCAGTTCGGCTTTGTGTTGGTAAATTCCTGTAATCAGTATTTGCGTTTTTTAATTCTTCTTTTACCTATTTTTCTCCCTCGTTTTCTGTGACGGTTGTTGTGCCAAGAGGGAAGAGATGGTGTCGTTCGTCCAGAGGCCTTAAGCACGACGGTATGACTCGGGCATGATGTCCTGACCTTTGACCTGACCCCATAATGGTTAGGTTAAACGCCATGCCATCATACCCAAGGGTCGTATCATCGAGCTCAGAGGACGTGTCGTCCTACGTAAGGAGTGGAACGCCCATCTGCCAAGACTCGCTCTTCCCCGGAGACTACCCAAGTTACGCATCTTTTTAGTGGTCTTAAAGACTCGCTTTCCCCTCTCTCCTCTGCGCAGTATTTCCCCATATAAGGTTCTCCATATCTTAGACTTCCCTCCCTCCATTAAGGCTCTCCCTCCGCAGGGCTTCCTTCCCTGACAGACCCATATCTTACGAGCTTCCCCCCCCCCCTGTCTCCATCCAAACCCTTTCGACCCTGGGAAAGGCACCGAGCTGAACCACACGTGCGGTCGGTCAATATCTGCTGGCGTGTGAGTACGCACGTGTACATGCGTGTTTGTGTGTGCGTGTGCGTTAGGGTGCGTCAGCGTGTTTGGGTACGAAGTATGACCCTTAAATTGCGTGTGTGCAGGTGGACCAGACGGGGTGATTAGGCGGATTGGTGTGTGTGTTGAGGCAGGAGGGGAGAGAGAGGAGGGTGTGAGAGATGGGAGGGGATAGCGCTGGTTCTCATGGCCAAGGGCTGTAATCTTTTTCTGGATAAGGGCCGTGAGGTCTTCGTGGACAGGGGTTGTAAGGCCTTCGTAGATAGGAGCAGTACGGTCCTCTTGGATAAGGGCTGTAAGGCTTCTTAGAAGAGGGCAGCAAGGTCTCCACAGATAAGGGCAGTAAGTTCTTCGAGGAGAAGGGCTGTCAGGCCTTTATGGACAAAGGAAGCAAGGGCATGATCTGGGGAAAACCCCTTTAGGAAAATAGGGAGGTTATAATGAGACAGGCAGACAGACAGAAAGGGGGAAGAACGGAGAAAGAGAGACACGCGCAGACAGAAAAAGGCAGGCAAGAGAAATCCCCATTGCCTCAGTCACCTTTGGCAACATTGTAGTGACAAGACTGGGGCCAAGTCATCGATTACGGTCTCGCCCGCCTCGCACCGATTCCCATTACTCCTTCTTCTCTCATGTTCCTCACAGAAGTCCCTCACATCATTATCTTAAGAATTATCTTCCCTTTTATCTTTTTACTCATTATTGGAGTATCTTAAATTAGCACCTTGTGTGTGTGTGGGATGCTTGGAGTGTGTCTGGCAACGGTGGGGGCGTGTCGGGCGAGTAACAGTGTGGCCAGACCGGTGCGACGGCTCTAACCACAGACACTGGGATGCGGGGGTCCTCGCCACAGAGTGGGCTGCTGATGCTCTCACAGTATCCTCCGGCGAATGGTGGCCTGGCCTTTGGTCAGGTCAGGGGCCAGGCCATCATACTTAAGGTTTGTCTGTAGGCGCTCAAAATGAACAAAATCGTGCTCAAGGGCAGCACCGTCCTACTCAAGGGTAGTACTGTCGCGCTCAGGGGTCTTGCCATCGTGCACAAGGGTCGTTACCCCGTGCTCAAGGTTGGTTCGTTAGTTTTCTGAGCTTTTGGGGTCTGTTGACTTGTAGGGTCGTTCAAGGCCATCAGTTATAACCACCAGGCGAATAATCTTAAATCACACAAGTCTCCTTCAGGTGCTAAAGATACTTCTGGGGCCATATACACTGTCTCTCTGCGTAAGGGGTTACTGCAGCCCGAACAGTGGCTGGGTTAGTAGTTTACCCTTGCCTCTCGTTGCAGCAGCTGCCGCCACCGTGTCTTTGGCCACACAGACAAAGGCAACGATAATTACTGCCATTGTTTCCCCGGTAATGTCCTGCTGAGCGATGCATAATTGCTTTTATTGGTGCCTTGTGCCGGGAAGCCGTGTGTGTCTTCGATTGGTCTGCTCTGCATTTGGGAATAATGAATCGGTCGTTCAGCTGGAGGTGGAATTGGCCGAGTAACAGAGCAGAGGACAAAGGAAAATCCATACGAACGCGGAACACCTCGGTCGCGTGTATTGTTACCAGTGCTTGTCGTGGAGTGGCACGTTGTTGGAACGCTTGAGGGAAAGACCTTATCCCTAGGCAAGGGAGGGTCTTCAACCATTGGGAAAGACTCCCTCTAGGACAAGAGGTCTTCAACGGTTAGGTTAAACATTGACCAAAGTAGAGAAGGTCTTAATGCTTTCCTCCCTCCAAGTGAATAGAGATGAGCTGTGGTATTTCTAGAGAGTAATAAATCTGTTTAATTACATATTTACAATTAAGTAATTGTACTGAGCAGGGAGGGTTTAATTACCTATTTACAATTACGTAATTGTACTGAGCAGGGAGGAAATCTTCCACTGGTAGGGCCCCATCCCTTGATCATTTTTTCTACCATCATACGACTCTTTAAAAGTTCCGTATGTTGTCCACATGTGCTCCATCCTCATTCAGTCTCTTTCATTCATTCACTCTTACACAGTGAATCTGCTAGTTCTCTACATTATTTTTTTTTTAATTAAGTTTCTTGCTAGTTTCATTTTATATCCGCTGGATGTCTTAACTCTACATCTTTCGGGGGACTGGTCCATGTCTGCGGCGTCTAACGGGTTCAGAAACAACTTGTCACCCTTGCCTTAGCTTGAGAAGCCTCCCCTCTCTCTTCCCTCCCAGCTCAGTAGCTGTTAATCCCCTTGAGCTGCTCTCCTCCTCTCACCCCCGGCGGCTTGGATGTTCAGCTACGTCATTAGTCATGTGTGATGACCGCCAGAGGCCCTTTGGCAGTCCAGGTATACACACTACTCCCATACATTCCTTTCTGACTCATCCAGTGAGATAGATAGTGTCAGCTATGTTGCAGCAGATAACCGCGTCATAGACCATCAGGTCTTCTGTTCTGTTACCTGTCTCCTCCATATACTAAACACGTCATAAACCATCAGGTCTTCTGTTATCTGCATCTCCCATGTGCTGACCACTTCACAGACCTTCAGGTCTCCTGTTATCCGCATCTCCCATGTGCTAACCACGTCATAGACCATCAGGTCTTCGGTTATGTGTCTCTCCCATATACTAACTACGTCACTCACCATCAGGTCCTCTGATATCTGTGCCTCCCATGTACTAACCACAACAAAGACCATCAAACCCTCTGTGATCTGTCCTTCCCAATATAACGCCGCGTACTCAAAACAGTGCATAAGCAATTCGGATCCCGACGGTAAATATGATGAGTGTGTATTCCCTCTTAGGCGAGTGGCTCGCTGTCCCATGGTGGGTGGTTCAGGGGAAGGTAGGGAAGGGGGAGGGGGAGATGTGGAATGGGAAGAGAAGAAGGAAGCGATTACAGTCGGCCCTTTTTGACCATACAGGAGAAGGGGGAGTGGGAGGAGGTGGGACTTAGTAAGGGTGGACGGACGTTTGAGGTCGACTGGCCAAGTCACTCCAGTCAAGGGTCAGCTGGGAGGCGTCACAGTGGCAGATGTCGCAACTCTCAAGATTAGTGTGGCACGTACCACTGTCAAATGTCGCCCCTGTTAGGAGTCAGCTTGGCGCGTCACACTGTCATATTTCACATCTTTCAAGGGTCTGCTGGGCAGGTAAGACTGTCCAGTGCCACACCTGTCAAGGATGCAGCTGGGCAGGAATGACCTGTGAAGGGTCGTCCTGCCAGGTGTACAGGGGGCACTTCAGAAGCGGGTGTTCGCGCGCCAGCTTTGTATTCGGCGCTGATGCAAATTAGAACCCGACCTCGCACCTGTGTTTTCAGGTCCGGAATCAATAGCTTTTAGCGAGTTCTCTCCCTTCACGCGCACCGGTGCAGGAACAATGTTGCTTTACCTTTGGCCAAAGAAGACTATTGTCAGTGCGTTATAAGGACCACGAACGACCACGTACAAAATGCAGTGCTTATCCGAACCGTGTGTGTGTTTGAGCACACGTGTAAACATTCGTCATGCCTGACAGGGACTTTTGTCAGTGACAGATCCTGTCTGGTGTGCCGTTATTGGTACATGCCGGGTGTGTGTCTTAAGTGTAAGGGATCATCTCGATGCTTGTGTCTTTTGTCAACAACACTGAAGAAAATACATCGTAACCAGGAAGGCATGTAAACACGTAACCAGTTAAGAGGGTTTATGCAGAGCTGGTCTTTTGTGGAGAGGACAAAAGGGGCAAGTTAATATGGGAGTTGTTGGTGAGTGAGTCTTAAATCCTTGAGGGCGACGTCGGGACCTTTGAGCGCGAGATCTCTATCCTTGGGTGTGATGTTCTGGCCTTTGACCTGGTAGCACTTAAGGGTCTCTTGAAAGGCCAGTCCATCGTGCTCAAGGTTTATTATGCTCACGTGTCGTACTGCAGTACTCAGAGGGTCGCGCCGTCTTCCTCAAGGGGCGAACTGTCAGTGAAGGATGAGGAGGAGACAGCGAGTGTAACCGGAAGACCGTTGGTCCTGTGAGGAGAAACGCGAGTCAAGAAGAGGGCGAGGGGATACGATGCTCTAAGTAGCTGCAACTATAACAACAGCTTCGACAGCGACACTCTTAGGAACAGTAGTGACGGCAGATGATGCACCAACAACAGCGGCAGAGTTGCAGCGACACTGGAGGAGATGTTGGGCACCATACGCTTCACGAGGGAGGAGGAGGAGGAGGCATGGCAGAGGCAGGAGCAGGTGGCTGGCTGGAACACAGAGGCAACACCTGGACAATGGGAGTATGGACCCAGCGGTCCCTAATGGTGATGGTTAGTAGTAGGGGGAGGGAAGGTTCATTAGGCCTAGTGAAGGGTAGTTGTTAGGCCTGCAAGTGGTGGTGGTGGTGGTAGGAGAGTAGCCAGCAGGTGGTGCTGATGGTGGTAGCGTGTCCTGGGTCAGGCATGGACTGTGCCAACAATTAATACATTATGCAAGTAACGTTCTCTCGCGAGTCACCTAGTCGTACATTGCAGCTTTGTTAATCCCTCTCTTTCCTTCACCAGTTTTGCCTCATCTCCATGTGTATCTTGGTGAATTTCTAACTACCCTCCTCTTAGTTATTGCCCCCTCCACTGTCCCCTCGTGGCGTTGTACTCCTTTATACGAAAACAAGGTGGGAAGAGAGACGTTAGAAAACATTATCTATAAACAAGACGTAAATAAGTTCACGGGTGAGTTAGTGACGTATAAAATGTTTGACCTGAAATCTACAATTGAAATGTTAGAGGTAAAGAAATAGTGGAAAAGGAGATCATTGAGTGATAAAAGAGGCTGCGTGATGGAGTACATAGGAAAGTTAGATAACAGAAGACCTGTTGGGCTATGACGAGGCTACCTGTTGGTGAACAGACCATAGGAAGGACAGATAGCTGAAGCCTTGGTAGTCTGTGACAAGGCTGTCTTCTGAAGGTCACTACATGGAAAGGACAGATGTTAACAGAAGAAATGATGGTCTGAGACGAAGTTATCTGCTGAAGGACACCAGTGGTATCCTAAAATGTTGATACATCTATAAATGGTATCAGTATATTGGAGCAGAAAGTAAGAGACGGGACCATACAAGTGTAGAAACTCCCTCAACATTTACACAAACAAAAAATAACAGAAACACGTGACCAAGTGCATGAGGCACGCGCCTCTAGTGGCCACACCACTAACCACACCACCGCCACCACACATCGTGTTGCTTACATCTGATAAGCCAGAGTGGGTGTTGTCGCATGTTCTCCTGGTATGCTTTGTAGCCCAAAGGTGGTTTTGTGAAGCGAGTCTGCTCCTGCCTTATTTTGACGCCTGTGCCACGCTTCTTCCTTTGTCTGTGTCTCGTCTGTTGTCTGTGTTATGGTCTCGGCCAAGCGGGAGCTCCATACCAAGACTGTCCAAGACTTAGGTAGGCACACTGGCCCTCCTCTGGCCTGGGAGGTCGGAAGGTCAGATGTCAAGGCCAGTGTGCTGGGTGACGGTGGTGGTGGTGGTGGTGGTGGGGGTTCTTATCTATTTTTTGCACCTGTGCACACTATCATGACCTCATTACCCGGGTCTCTCGTATGTTCTTGTTATCACAGTCACACATACACACACACGCACACGCTTACATTCAGACGAACACATTCATTTTTCATGTACATAGTTTAAGTAAAGAATTGGATTTTCTCTCTCTCTCTCTCTCTCTCTCTCTCTCTCTCTCTCTATATATATATA
>JAYMFT010340808.1:0-23108 GCA_038088735.1 Panulirus argus
TCTATATTTCAATAAGGGCCCGGCCTTGATGTGGACTTTTGTCCGTGACTGGAGCCTTCAACATAAAAAAAAAAAAAGTTAAAATATGAAGACGGAATAACAACAGAGACGAATTTTACACCAAAGTCGGGAAAACAAACTTTGTGCTTGGGACTTTACTTCATGAACGCCCTCCAGTGTCCACAAACAAGCAAACATTTTTTAAGCCTTATTACCTGAGAAAACTTAACATTTACTACAGTTTTACTTACAATTTATCTAACGAGACATGTAAAACAGCCGCGTTAAAGTGCCAAAATACATAGTATCTTTATGAAACATACCTAGGTTTTAATTTACTGATATACATTTGGACCAATATTTACAGAAAAAAAAAAATGACGGAATCTAATATACTTATACTAGCAAACTGCTAGTTCGTCACAACTTAACATTCTCTGAAACTGTATCAGTTATCACAGTCACTAATGGACAGTAATGACCAAATCACTTTAACACCGAATATTTACAATTATAAGACGCATTTTGTGATAGATGAACCCAATCACCACAACTTGAGAACCTATCCGGGAGACTAACAGCAACTGGTCGCGTCATTTCTGTCAACAGTTCCAGCGTGAAGGTTCTGCACCAGTAGAAACTTGAATTGACTAGCAGACTGGTTTCCATCATTAAATCACCAATCAGTTACAAGCAGTGGCAAGATAAATAATACTAGGAGTTGCAATTGTGGTACGTTTTTACATTGTCTTAAATCTGCCGTCTAGAGCTACTACCTACATGGGAGACATCTCGAGTCGCGAGACCGTAACTAAGAATGATCATAGAAAATTATAGCAAAAGCTATTTAGTTTTTGTTCAACGTTCTTCCTCTGATAAATACTATGTAGGTGTATACCCAGCATCCTGGTGCATAAGTACTAGCTCCGACTGATATCATGGAAGAAAAGAAATATGGCCAATTGTAAAGAGCTTAGAATATAAGAAAATCAGATCACGGTCATAGTACATCATTACTCTCATTTACAGACTCGAGCCAGAGTGTTCTGTAGACAGGGGTGCCCCTAATTCTGCAACCGGTTACTCTGATCACCTTTCCCTGAGCCAATTTGTGTTGGGTATTGGATCAGTTGCAACCTCGACACCTGGGAACCCCAGGTGGCTAGGGATCCACAGGAGAGATAAAGGTTCACCCATCGCCTGTAATGTGGAAGCCAAAAGACAAACTCGTTTGGCAAGAGTCTATTCCCCGAGGAAAGAAACGTGAGTGCTGTAATGATAACAAGGTTACCTTCAGTAAGGGACGGTCCATCTGATGCCCGAAGGATAACTTTGACACAAGGCGGCTGAAAGATGCTGGAAATGTGCTATATCTTATTCCCGCGACAGAGCAGCAAGACAGCATGTCACAAGAACCATCACGGCAAGTAAGGAGGTGAGCATCGCATAGTTTCCAGGAAGGGAAGGGACCGTGCGCCGCCGTTCTACTGGACAATCATGATGCAACAGGTGCATTTCTACACAGCTCCTCCCGCAGTGGTTCAGGGGGTGTAGATGTACCCAGTGGAATAATGTGAAGGAGAAGATTCAAGACGTTTAGATATCTCCCACAATGGCATCAAACCTACGGGCCTAAAGAACTCTATGTAAACGGCGGGGAGAGTCGCAGAATTTCTCAATATAGATTCGCTGCAAGCAGAGGGAAGCTCGAGAAGCAGCCGTTCCCCTGGACTCCCCGCCCATCTGGTATGATACACTCCGTAAACTCCCTGATCTCTCGCATGTCCATGGGAAAGGGTCAAGGAAAAGGGACATGATTGCTGCCCGTATCATCATCGGGTATGACTTTGCTTGGATGATTGGCATCCCAACCTCCCCCGACCAACATGCTTGTCCATCATACAAAAGACCCGACAGCCGCACCCTTTTCTACTGCCTTCTAAGATGTCCCCACACACAACGCTTCAGTGACGCCTGCTGGACCACCACTCCACGACCCCCTGACGGAGACACGATGACCCTCCCCATACTGGCCAGACATTATGTAAATAATATTGATGTTGTGTTGAAGGAATATCCTAACTTCATTAGGCTTTAGTAAGCCCCTTTGTTATATTCATATGTACTCGCGACACTTGCCAGATGCTTCTGGTATTATTGTAAAAGGGTACCTAGTGACAGCACTATGATCCCGAGTCCTCTATCAAGGAATAAAGTATTAAAACTAAACTGAACTATAGCCACTGCATTTTAAATGCTGTCTCCTGAACCTGGTCCTTTAATGGATATACAAAGTGAAACCGACCTGATTAATCGGCAAAATAACCAGTGCTTTACTTTTAACACTTGATAAGTTAAAAGTTTGAAAAGCAGAGGAAAAATAACAAGACAAAATAACACAAATAAAAAAGATGAGGGATGTGTAGATTATCCATGGCAATAGTGGATGTAATACGGAATATAGCGAAATTATCATATCACACTACTAACGCATACGTTGTTTCAGCATCATATAAGTAAAGCTTCTGTATAAAGCAATCAGAAATCCCAATGCCGAACACCTTAAAAAAAAAAAAGGAAGTTACATAGGATTGTCACTCCTAAAATCGTGCTTCTTTAAGTTATGCAAGGCTTTACCATTTTCTATGATTACTATTTTCACTTGGAATCGCATACCATGAGATGACGCTACTTATGTGACTGTTATTCCTTGAAATAATGTGTTTGCATTGAAGTAACAACTCCTAATATATTTCACCTCATCCCGAGAGAAGTCACTTTACTTAGGCTGTGGTTATTCTTTCACTGAGCAATGACTAGTCTGCAAATCATCGCCAGTTTCTGTTGGGTGCAGGACTTTATCCGTCCAGTTACGTGGTTTTGGTTACAGCTGACAAGATGCATTTTGGATACTTAATAACTGTAAGTAATTTGCACACATGAAGATTTCTTTTTGAAGGAAAATTACATGATTATCGAGCAGTAATGAGGGGAAGAGGCAAGTCGGGAACTGTTCCTGGGACTCCGGAATTTGTGTATTTGTATTACTCTCATCTTGGATTCACGTGGAAGAGTGACAATGAAATGAAAGTGTTTGGCTTTGCTCACAGTCTTCAAAATCGAGGCATTCAAAGGGCGTCAAATAACTTAGGTCCCCAACGACACTGATGTCGTTGCTTAATCTGTTTGTTAATCGTAGATTATATACACTGAAAGTTAGAAAAAGAAAATGAGAACGTACCTGATAAGGTCATTTGCTCCATTTGGGAACTGGCAGTAGTCCTGAATTAAAGTTATAGTAATAATAATAATAATAATAAGGCCTGGATGATAAACGAAGACCTTGTATGCTTTATAAGAGCGACAACCACTTGAGAAATCAGATCCCAGGCATCGTTTTAACTGGACTATTTTGTGCATATAACCTTCTGAAACGCCTATTGACAATAAATGCGGTGATAGCTGGGATGCTTCTATCCGTGTTATTCCCGATGGAAACTGTTATCGTGAAGCTATATTCATCTGTGTAGCTTGCCTTCACAAAATCAACTCGTATTTGTAGCCTTCCTTCATGAAGAGGCATCGTCCGTGCAGCCCTTCTTCGAGCTTTACCTCGTCTTTGTGGCACCTGTCTTCATTATTTTGCTTTCTGTAGACTTCTTTGAAGAACTTGCCCTGTCTGTGGGGGTTAAGGTGTAGCCTCAGGAGGTACAAAGCCAGTGGGGCATTTTTACTGGTCGCCTCCTATGAGAATCTGAGATCAATATCTTTTGATTCATATTGGGGGAAAAAGTTCTCTTGTTAGAGGCCTAGCCAGAAATTACTTAACAGACTGTTCACACGTCTACGCATGAAGTGCTATAATATATTAAGCTGAAAACTTTTTATAATCACAGTCTAAATATAAATTCAGTTTGTTCATGCTATTCTGATGGCAAGTCGTTTGGTAACTGTAAAATTACATGTACTGTTTCGGCTAACATAATCATGAAACAATATTTCTTTGTAAGACTTCATTGCTATTCACAGATGTGTTGTTTTATGCTTGGTACGGCGTGCGCCATGGTTAGCTATGATGAAACTTCTTTACTGAAAAGAAGTGCAGAAACAGCAGGCATGGAGACGGGCAAAGAAACTGTAGGCAAGATTATGTTGGGAGCTGATGTGGATGTGATGGTAAGACATTGCAGAGTCCAGTAAGGTTGTCGTCTTGCCCTAAGCAAAGAGATTTAGCCTTCTTTCAGGATAAACTTTCAAGCTTCTTCAAGGTATAGCCCAATGACATCATTTTTCTTTTTTCTCTTTTTATCAAAATATTGAATTTGGCGTCATGTACGTGTACAAGTACTGATCTTTAGATTTTTATACCAGTAATGTCCAGCTTATCCTTCAATGGTCTGATTTTTTTGTGAATGTCATGCAAACCCTCATATCACATTTTGAATTAGATTGGTAAAGTTAAAACCCTGGTATTCCACAGCCTCCTGACCATACAATGACCACTGAACACAACCCCACAAATTATGAGATGACTACAAGACAGAGATACGGTCAAACGAGCTTTGATCATCCTTTAAAGAGACTGGCCGAAGTACAAGGCCTTGGGCTGGGGGAGTATTTTGTAGATTTTGCAAGAACCGAATTGTCTGCATTCCTTGAGGTCATCCCAAAATCCTCCGCTAGATTTCTACTGTCAGAAAGGTACCGTAATTTTCAAATTTCTGTTGATAATTTTCTTATTTGAAGTTATCACTGGTGCTCAAGTACAAATGAGACATTTTCAGCTTTCACTTTAAAGAACAATTATGAAAAGGGAGACTACGAAACTTTAATACATACATCCTTTGTTATTTACTGGAAAAGACTGGAACAAAGCTAAACTTTCAAAGCATATGGTGGTCTGTCTTTACTACTATGGAGGTGTGGGAAGTGCTTAATTTTGCTTATTTCTATTTGAAAATCTGCCATATAGAGACATAAAATTCCAAGATACATTGTGGTGCATGAGGGTTAAGGTTGTATGGGTTTTAAATATAAACATGTCAGTATACAATGAGAAAGATACTGTTTAAGCCTGAATGAGATTGCAAGGTGTCAAGTATTTATAAGGTTGGTAACAAATGTAAAATGGAGTTAAAGTAGAATATCTTCTGCCATAAACTAGGATATTCAGCACTCTGCTTAACATGACAAGAATATTTGGTGCTCTACACAGAACATCTGAAGTATCTTTTCAGTGAGGGACCCAGAGGCTGCTTAATTATTACCAGACTGTAGATACAATAACACCAGGAAGGTATAACATATTCTTTGTATTTATACGTACATGTGGAATGCCCGTAAAAGTTGGACATGAGAAAGAAAGACCAAGATAGCATATGGTTATCAAAAGAAATGACCTAGCCAGGTGGGAGAAGACTTACATGCCGTTGCTGTGCAAGATGTAATGTGTAGGTAATGAGAGAACTGAAGAGCAATATGGGTGTAGCCACATATTCAAAACTATGCAAACAAGATCTGTCATTTGTATACTTCAACATGTGTTTATCATAAATATACAATAAACTGAAAATGCACACCTTGATGCATAGAATCATAACTCTGTCAAAGACAAGGGAAAGACTTAGTCTCTTCTGGCATCATAATCCTTGATGACTACAATGGCAACTCCATTAACATCGTGATTGTGGAGAATAGTGAGGCTGGTCAGTTGTTGAGCAGTCATTTGGCTACATAGATACTTCTTCAGGCAGGGAAGAGTGCTGAATAAGTGTTCAGGAGTTGCAGTAAAGACTAGCATGATAAACAAGTGAGTTGAGCATGACATGGATGTTTAGTCACAGTTACAGGTAGCAAAGAGGGCATCTTGGAACATGTAACCATATGGTGCCTCCACATTTCGAGTTCTGTCAGCCGATGTGGGTGAAGAAGAGTCCTGTATTATCTTTTGCCACTGCCAGACGTCAGTTTATCACTGAAGTCTAGGAGGATGTATTGAGAACACAGGTGGGATAGGAGCTGGCAGAGTCTTTAGTAAAGTTGTGCTGAGAGGGTAAAAAAAAAAAAAGGTAAATACAGAGTTACCAATAGTACTTGGGGTCCTACATAAAGATGGGCTGAGATTGGTAATAAAACGCAAATACAGAGTTGCCAATAGTCCTTGGGGTCACATGCAAGTATGCTCGAGAGCAAGGTTTATTGTAGTTTGGTATTGGGAGCTTTGGGAGACGCATCAACAGTCAATGGACCCTCATATGCTGTGGACCACAAGCAGTTGTGGAAGGTGTCATTCCCTCATTTCTTCAGGGAAAAAACTAGAGTCTTTGCTTGTTGTGATGCATGGATGAGGTAGAAGTTTTTAGCCAGGAATTCATTACACACTGGCATCAAGAACTTCAAATGATGGCTGCTAGTGTAAAAATGGAGAGAAGAAATAATCAAACATCATGGCTGTATTTCTTCCTACCGAGATGATGTCCAGTGTCTGTGGTGGCAGGAAAACATGCTATGACCTTAGCGCTCACTGCAATGGTCCCTTCTGGAACTGCCTTGTTTCAAAATTTGCATTTTCACCCAGCATAATAACCAGCACTGTATTCACAAAAATAGAAGTATTTTTTTCTTATAAGGATATAGGCAAATAATAACCTTCACTGATGTGGCAGATGGTTTGGAATAATCAGTCTGTGAATGAGTCTGAAACTTTTTTCTGTACAAATATCTAATGCCTCCATTGTGGGTGAGTGCCATATGCAGCAACAACTTAATGATTTGACCGTTTCATCTATGAAGTAGAATTGAGTATTCAGTTTAATTTCAGCGACCCATGCAAGATGTGCACCAATAAGTATTACCCATGTAAGGAATTCTGCCTTGAGCTGCTGACAAGAAGTACAGATCATATCCTAAACTCCTTCATCTGCATTATAATTTGCTGGCAGGATATCATAAACTGTTGCATCATCAGCAGACAAACAAAAGCTCAACTTGAATCTATAAACCAGTAAAATACCATTTATTTGATTTTTAAGTCTTCCTACTCTTTCAAACTTCCCTATTTTGTCACTTTGCAAAACTTGGAAATGGGCAAAATTTTCAGAAACCATTGCCAAACACTTTATTGTAAGCCATATTTTGCATGATACTTTGGAGATAAATTTTAGTAAGAAATGGTATTGTTAACCCCAACCAGTTTCCATATTCATTTTGCAAATTACTCTGTGAATTTCTTCAAGTGCCCATTATGAAAAACTAAAACTGTAATTAGTGTATTTATATCACTTTATTTGTAGATTGATTGACTTTCCCTATCTTTAGATTTCATTGGAAATTTTGAGACCAACTAAAGTAGTCTTCCAACAACTTGTACCAGTCTGTATTGTTTGTCATTTTTGGGATGATTTATTCTTGAAGGCTACTGCTTTTGAAATGCATTTTAGTGTTTGTATTTCCCTGTTTTTTTGTATTCTCTCATTTGGAACTGTCATTTTGATATTGTTAAAGAGTAAAGTAAATAATCTGCTTTTTAAAACATTCCTGTCATCAGTTTTACAAGACTTTTTTTCTATGAAAATAATCGAATCATAAAAGAAAATATACTGGACAGCCCTTTCTTTGCATATGCATAGCCTCAAGTTATACCTTCAGGAATTTTGAAATGGTCACAGGAGGTTGCTCCTGCTAGTGTGATTTCTCTTTCAAGTTGCTGATCTTTAGCACTGTTGGGAATTTTTAGCATCACAATAAGCTGGTGAAGTATACAATGCCAGGGGTTGAAGTTTTGGTCATATTCAGTTACTCTGCAATAAGTACGAGGAAACTTTTGTCTTGCTAGGTTAAGAGGTCCCTCCTTCTCCTCAACCTCTAGCTGGGGGGGTTAAGTAAAATTGATTGGTTTAACCGTTTTAAACCTCACTTTCCCTATACTTCAAAGACCTCCCCACTTCTCACCCCTTCGTGGACTCTCCCCATTAAACTTTGTCCAGATGTAGTTAAAGATTCTTTGAAGTTCAAAGAGAATTTCCGTTTCTCTTGGCTGTAACATCTTATGTTGTACTTAATTTATCATTTCTTTTCTGAGCATTGGACTGTATAAATTAGTTCAATGTTTATGAGAACGTTTCCTTCATAGGATATATCTTTTCAATTCTTGAAGAGATTGGTGCAAGAAAACTAAATTACTAGAGCTGATAAGACCACATCCCAACCTTGGTAAAGTACTGAGGGAAATGTTTTATCAGGACTGGGATATGTATAACAACAGATTGGGAAGGCCATGTCCCCTTTTTAATGTGTTTGCTCAGACAGGGTAAAGGTGTGTATGGGGGCTGAGAATGTAATTTAATCAGTTCTACAAAAGTGAAATATTAGCATCCAGATACTGCAACAAATTATGTTGACACAGCAGCCAGCATCCTGCATTGATGTCTTTTTTAATCTGCCTTCACATCTAAGTATGAAACCAAAATATAGTGCCATCCAGGTTAGTTGTGCCAAAGGTCATAGGTGTATCGTGGCATGATTGATAGGTTGTAACGAGATTTCTAAAGCACTTTTCAGTTCTTTCCTTAATATCAATATGGTAAATTTAATTGGTACCCTTCTTCACACTGTGCTTTGAGACATTATAAGATCCAATGTATGGCTCCAGGGATTACTCTTTCAAAATTGGCTAAAGGTTGGTCTTATCTAAAGTTTTTCTCAAACCCTCCTGCTACATGTTGGTATTCTTTCATTCCCAATGGAAAGACTGCAAAGAAAATATGTAGGTTGTGAAAATGAAAAAACCTTTTCTCTTGGAAGCAGAGGTCATCCCATGAGCAGTTTTTCCTGGTGTTTGTACCTTGCTCAGATTTTCCCTCCTTTTTGAAACCCCTTTCCTATTGACATTTTGTGGCCACCTTGGGTTAGCGAGTGTAACCTGCAGAATGTGAGCTCCAAGTACTGTTAATGGATAGAGGATGGGTCTGTGACATCAACCTGGTGGCATTTGCTGATAACCATAATCATACTAACTGACCTAACAGTGGCTGTGAATACCTTTTGGTAATTTCCATCCATGCATCAGTCATGGTTCTCGTTTTATATTGATCTTCAGTTATCCTAGCTTTTATTAACAGAACCTTCTGCACTCATACTGGGAATTTAAATCTATATTTCTCATTCTTAACTTCTCAGAAATTTACTTAGTAATAACAAGTTTGTCTCATTAGCTTGACTATGCTGATACATGAATTTACACTCGTTTCTCAATTTGTGAGTGAGGTATTTTGTCATGTCTGGCATATTTCAGGATGAGCATACCCATATTCTTCTCTGTTCACATCTTCTGCCACTGAGGATTCCAGAGGCATTTTTGTGCACATTTTTAGGTGATTGTAGGTGCAGTGTTTGAAGTTAAGTATTTGTTTCTCTCAGTTGCATAATTTCTGCACGTAATTGTTATGTATGCTACAGTTGTTGGTGCCTTTTCATATTTCTGTCTTGTTTGGTTTCATAATATCCATTGAATTTGTTCTAAAGTTTTTAAGGCGCCACAATTGTCTTTTTCTCTCTAGACTTTATCATGTCATTCAACTACGTCCTCTGTATTTTTTCCATCTTTCAGTTGGCTGTAAACAGTTACTTTGTTTAACTGCCTTAACTTTGATTCCTGTGTTCCAATGATTTTGTCATTTTTGTCTCTACTGTTCCTTCTTCCCTTATCCATTCTGTTCTTTCAGCATATCAGTCATGTATGTACCGCATTGCCACAAGTATTCATCTGTTTAACTTTCACCACCATTTTGAATGGCCAAATTCTTGTACTTTTTATTGTTTTGCCCAAAATTTATTTACAGTGGCTGACAAAAAAATTACTGGAAAACCTTGTCTTCTAATTAAACACAATCTAATACTCATTCACAGTAGGATTGTCATTTATGTACCATAAATCATAATTTTACTTTATTTTTTTTTCATACTTGCTAATCATTTTCTGCATTTTTGAAGTAGTGCAGGAACAGACAAAGAAAGGCCTCAGTCATTCACAACCATTATCTTGCTCTCATGTGTTTACTGTTATAATGCATCACATTCTGATAATTTGGAAAGGTTTTCAGCCTCTTTTTTTGTCAATATTTTCAATCTGCTGCCAAAGAAAGCAACCTTAGTTCATAATTTTGCTTATGGGAAAAATATTTTCCAGAAATATATTGATGTCATCAATTAAAGACATCCTGTTTCATCTATCTGACACTTATGCCTTCTTAGTTCACATTCGACATACCTCATTTCTAGTATTGTCTCTGTTTTCTATGTATCATTATTAGCATTTCTTGTATTTATTAGGAAGATGATTTTCAGTTTCTTCCATTAGCATTTCACAAAAACTTTCTTAATGTTTTTTGTTTGAAAGAGGGAGGGATATTGCTTGAGGAAAGATAAGTGGAAGTACTCATGAATAATTTTGAACACTTGTTTGTTTCATATTTTTCACGTATGGCTTTTCAGTTGAATTCCAGAACAGGAGAAATTATCGCATTTATTTACCTTAAATTATTTTTCTTTATCCATTAATGGTGATGTGAATTGCATACTGAAAACCCTCGAAATCCTAGACAATCCAAAGAAGTCTGTTGTCTGAGGAAAATGTCCTAGAACTTCAACCTTGTTGACACATTCTGAATAACACTGAAGCAAACACACAATGAGTCAGTTTTCTGAAGATGAGGTAGTTAATATACCAATTCAACTCTTGTTATCTGAGTGCCATCATCGTCTTAGCTAAAATAGCGACATTTCCAGAAGTTCAACACAAAGCTGGTTCTTAATTATAGTGTATAATTACATCGAAGTCACTTATTATGTTTACATTATTCTTAAATGCTTTTAATTTTCCTTGTTTCATAATCCAGCCCACTATTTTTAAATTTCAGTTCTCAGGGACAAAATAATAACTGACAAACTGATTCCTAATAAGGATTTTATTTTAAACAACCATCAAAGAGGTCACCTTTGCCAAGGATAAATTTAGACAAATAGGAATATCACAGCTAAACAGTTCAATAAATCATAAAAGAAAATGTTTAGTATTTTCTTCAAATTTTAACATAAATATAAATCAAAATAATCAGACACAAAAATGAGGAGCTAATCTGTATGCTGAATATCACTTACACCTTCATGGATAACTTGCCCAAACATAAACATTTCAAAACAATATACGAGTGTGAATCTAAAAAATTCAGTAATCATATATAAAGAAGGATTAATATGTAGATAGAGGTCAATCAAATTCCCTTTTTTAATTCTCAGTAAGTTCAGAAAGTAATTAGATCATTACTATTTCCTCTGTAAAACAAATGTCATGTACATATATGTATGTATAATATAGAAAAGTAAACTTTCACCAATTTGATTTTCAGCTAATACAAAGATGAACGCTTGAACATTTTCTTCTGAAATGGTCTAATATGGAGAGTGCATTTAGTATTTCAGCAAACCTGGAGGTGACTGACAAATAAACATACAAAGTTAAGAGATGCCTCAATATTTATTTTTTTTCTCTAAGGGACCTCTGGGAGTTTGAAGTCATGGCTAATCTGACAATTGCTTCACCCTATTATGATGAAATAGCAAGGGTTTTGTGTGTGTGTGTGTGTCTGTGTGTGTGTGTGTGCATATATATTTATTTATCTATAAATACTCGAGGACCAATTTCTAAGAAAGAATCCTCCTGCCCAAGGCTGCAATACATACAGTAATAGGGAAATGTGAACTCCTTTGGAGTATGGTTTAAACATATGGGAGAGGAGTGAGGAAATGTAGGCAGAGAGGATATATGGGTCAGAAGTTGAGGGGACAAGAAGGGAGAGACTGAAGTGGATAGGAAGGGACAGTGTGGGGAAGGTTTCGAGTGCTTGGAGATTGTACATGAAGCAGGAGGGTAAGGTGTGCATGGGATAGAGTGAACTGCAGCAATGTGGTATACATGGGGCAACATGCTATCAATGGACTGAACCAGTGCATATTAAGCATTCAGGGGAAACTACAGAAAGGCACTGGAGGCCTGACCATGGATAGTGGGCTGTGGTTTCTTTGCATTACACATGACAGTTGGAGCAGCCATTTCTTAGTCTGTTCCTGTCACTACCTTACTAGCACAGGAAGCAACAAACACTTGTGGGAATATATATATATTTTTTTTTTATACATACTCGCCTTTTCCCGCATTAGCGAGGTAGCGTTAAGAACATAGAACTGAGCCTTAGAGGGGAAAATCCTCACTTGGACCCTTCTCTGTTCGTTTTTTGGAAAAGCAGAAACTGGAGGGGAGGATTTCCAGCCCCACCGCTCCCTCCCCTTTTAGTCGCCTTTTATGACAAGCAGGGAATACGTGGGAAGTATTCTTTCTCCCCTATCCCCTATCCTTCAATGTGCCTACATCATAGTCTGTGGGCAAAGAGAAGTACAGCCTCATTGAGGACACTTCCTAGCCCAAATGTGCCTTCCTTACCTTGTTTCCATGTGTAGTGCAACCTTGAAGCTGAAGAAGTCCCACAAAAGGGGTTCTGGGGCTGCATAACTACCTACATATGGTCTGTACATGTCAACTCATCATCAAGTATTCCCAAGGTAACCATCTCTGAAAAATTCCTGTATGTATATCATATATCTGCCAAATTTTTGTAACAAAATCTTGATAGTTTTGGGTTTTGAGCTCAAAATAAAGATATTCCTCCTTAGGCCAAGAAAATAGCGAGTGATTTTGAATATGATATTAGAGGGAGTATCTCGGTTTCCCAGGATATATGAGGAGACTGAAATCAAGGGTGATGTAATGAGTTGCTGGGTATATGCTGCACTTAAAAGTGGTGGTTGTGTACAGCTTTAAATACTTAGGATCACATCACCTAAGGGTCAAAAGTTAGCAAGTGTCAATAGCGACGACTGTTTAAATATCTTGTAGAGTTATTCTGTGTTTCAGATTTCAAATAGTCCGGCAATGTTGTATTGATGTAAGTCTTTCCTTATCTTTATACAATGCATTCCATCGGTCCTCAGATATCTCGCCATGAGCCACACAAATGTTTAATAGTTAACTGACCAATCAACAAGTCACCCAATCTTCAGTAACCCAACTGCAATCCCATCCTCTTCTGCCACTTTGCCACATTCCATCTTATGGAAGGCAATTAACCCCTACATCATTTAACTAAACATTCCCCATAACTCTCACTTCACATATCATCATTTCCCAAACACAACAACTGCCTTCTTATGGTTTAACACTGTCAGCAATCCTTTAAAATATGCATTCCACCTCTTTTTCACCACTAATTTCAACCACTTCCCCATCTGGCATCATCAGCATTCCCCCAGTTTCTTCTTTTGGTCTCCTTAAACAATTTATCTCCTTGCAAAAAAATTTGTTTTTGAAGTTCGCTGATAACCTAAACCTCTCTCGCTTACTGTTTTTCAGCTATTATACCTTTCTCTTGACTTCCTGCTGCTTCCTTATGAATAATACTCCTATCATTTTCACTCCTTCCCTACAAATGCCACAAATACACCCCCCTTTTCTCATTCTATTGCAACTCTTCATCCACTATTCACTATCCTGTCTCACAAGTCCAATTCCCACCTTCCATGCACAACTCACTTCACTTGCACATGTAAACAATGTTTCCCTAAAATACCTCCATTTCTCTTTCACTCCCTCAGTTTGTCACTATTATCCTATGCCAATCTAAACTCAATCTTTCTTGATATCTCTGTATGTATGCCATTTCCTCTTCTCCTAAAATCATCATAAACTTTCACACTTGCCTCCACCATAAAAATATCAAGACATTTCACCAGCTGCCCCTTTCAAAATATCTGCATTGAACAATCTCACCTATACACAACTGTCAACGAGCTATAACTCTCAAAAGCCCAGTGACCCTTACCCCAACCGACCCATATGCATGCATGTTTTTTCTAACCATTGCCATTACTCTTTTGGCAATAAATTTGACAAGCTTTTTCCTTTTTCCAACTTACACCAGGAACCCTATGCCCCTAGTTATATCCTCGATAGCCATTTACTTGCCAATTCATTCATATTCCCTTGCACTGACTATCAAAACTGCCAAATCACTTGCTAATCTCCTAAAAAGCACTCCTTTCTATCATAATTCCTCCAACTTTGAGGTGCTAAAGAACTAACAATCAACCTACTTTTGTAGTGTGCACTTTTTCTAATCTCCATATATTTCTAATTCACCCTTACACTCATAAGCTTAAAAAAGAACAAAACCTTACCTTACTGTAAATAACAGCTTAAAGTCTTGGTTTCTTAAGGCTACTGTGAAGTACACACTTGTAACTAACTAGACAAATAAATGTAAAACAGTCTGTCATCAAGCACAGAAACCTTTGGACATCCCTTGGAAAAAGAAAAAAAAATCTTTAAACATTTAAGTAAAAACTGACAACAGATGCACATTTTGACAAAGCCACATTCAGAAAGTCTGGATAAATATTATTTGCTAGATTTCAAAGTCGGTACATGATGTAAGTGCTTTTAATCTGCCAAGAAATAAAACTTCAAAAGTGGAAAAGGGAAATTGTTTCTAATTTTGATTGCTCGCACCTCCACAACCATAAAGACTTTATAATCAACTCCTGGCATAGCTTCATAATATCCTGAAAAAATTTTATAAAAATATCAGGTAAATCAGAGAGGGTATCCAAGGGATGAGTCATAGTTGACAGAGAATGACCCACACACACACACACACACATATACATGTCATACAGGTCATCTGGCTACAGATACCAATAATCTGAATAGTATTTTTAAAAGCAATGAACCTTGATTGCTGTCAATTCTTGAGGGGCAAAAGATGACTATAGGGTAAAACTTTGTTAGTGGGTCCAGAAGCATACAGGTTGCAAAGTAGAGGGACGTTACACCATGAAAATGGCATGTGGCAAGAGAATTGGAAACTTCAGATAAATATTCCCACAAAATAAGGTTCCATTTCCTATATTCTGAAAATAATCTAAAATCTACATTAGCTTTTGTGCTAATGCATAACTTTTAATCATATTAAAGAACATGTATCTTCCATTTCTTGCTTATATTCTTTCTGATTACCAGAATATTGCTCAAAAAACAAAGCCCATTACCTATTTTTACCATCTTTCTTTTTACCAATATATTATCTGCAAAAGAAACTAACCTGTTTCTGTAAATACAGAGGAAACAAGAAGACTGAAAATTATACTTTTTGACTGAAATGTATAATTATAGTGCTGAAAATAGGAAATGTTACACTCATTAGGCCCCGATGGGAACTTTTAATATCTTCATTTCAATGCAGTGCAAGAAATGAGCCTGGGAATGTTCATCATTAACCACAATGATGCCAGAAGTGGGAGCAACAATGTCTGCTGATAATGACAGTGATATCAGAATTGAATGTCTACGCTCACCAACATTCAGCTATGCCAGAATTGGGACTGAGAATGTCTGCCAACAACCTCAGTGATGCCAGCACTGGAAATGAACACTAACAAGTCTGACTTTCCCCTTCTATGATGCCAACATGCTACCCCACCATTCTACCTTCACTGGGCTCCTGCCTTTATCTGGCTGTAAGAAGACCGACTTACAGCCTTGGTAGTGTCATCTGAGCCAGGCCTTGCAATAAGAACCTGGTCATATCCACATACTCCTGGCATTTCATCCCACATATGGATGTGTATGCACTGTATCAGAGGATGTGGAATCAACGGACTATTGCCGTGCAAGAAGGGAGGACCATCCTGAGAGGATGGAAGTGGCCAATTCTGCCACAAGTGTGGTTATATGCTGATCATGAAGACTGCTGCAAAGGGCTAACTCAGGAGTACGCATCCCGCCACCAGAGGAAGATTCTTCCTGGGTGGCAGGATGAACTTGGTTCAAAAATTAAACATGAAATGGCGTCACAGTCCACACAAGTATGGAAATAAATCCAACTTGTGGTAGAAACTTTCCTTGTAATGTTGACAACTGGCAAATTCCTATATGTGGTAATATTGTAAGCAAGATTTTCCTTGGAACAGTCAGCTGACTTTTGCACTAATGCTAGTCTACCTACAGCAGGGATAATTATCCCAAGAAAGATAAAATGAAGGAAATATTGGAGCAGTTGGCATCCCCTTGACAGCATGTAAAGTTGGCACTTATACTGTGCATTTTTCCTCCCTTCTGAGCACCTCAACTCTTTCATATTCAGACATGGCATTCCAGCGCAATGGTCACCTCCAAGAGAGAGGTGTTCAGCAGGGCATCCTTTTCCTGAATTTGTATCTGATATCAAGAGGGTCTCAATCTGCTCACACTGGGGGACGATTCCCTAACTTGGGAACCTGTTGTAAAGGGCATAAGTCAAGTCATACCCCTGGAGGCGGCAGATCTGAATATCATTAACATCGTAATCAGAATACTGAGGCACGCTGCAGTTGTCATCTTCTATGCCAATGTTTGCACCATTCTCCTGTCAATGAGAAAAAACATCAGCATAAAAAAATCGCAATGTTTCAAAGACTTGGTAAATGAAAACCAAAAGTCACATACTTGTAATTCGCTTGGTTAACATATTGTACCTTATTCATTTAAACTTATTATACTTATATACATTCTCCTTCAGAAAAGTTTATCCATATGTAAAACAGATCAGTTATGAAAAACTTGATTTGAAAAAACTAATGCTGTTGCTATATATGTTGCTTAAAGGAAGATGAGTACAGAATATGTAGTCTGAATTAGGTAAATCAAAGCAGATCTACTAGAGTAGAGATGAAACATGATGAAAAACCAAGATATAACTTAAAAACAGGAAATATGAAAAAACAGCTGGAAAAGGGTTTAGAGCCTAAAGGATTAAAAGAGAGCAACAATTTTTGCCTACCTTTACAAAAAACTGAGACTGGTGTGTGAAATGACAAAGATAATCAAAAGGAAAAGGCACATATGTAACATTCCAGTATCAATCCACAAAATTAACAAAGGTAAATTATCAGAGAACAAAAAATAACACGGAAGGCTTCAAAGGAAACAATCTTTCAAAGGTGAATGGAGAGCATTTTAACCTAACACTAATAACATAGAATGAGGAGGAGATTAAGGAAACAATATGATTCTTGTACAACATGAAAGTAAACACTGAAGGATCCTGATCCAAATGTAATTAAGAAGTATTCAGAAACACGATCAAACCACATCAGTTATTGCTTTGATAATCAAAGGAATGGGATTGTAGTCAAAGGAAAGAGAGAGACCAAATATTTCATCAAAATGCATGAAAGGAGATGGAAAATGCAGTAATGAGTTGGAAGATAAAAAAAAAAGTATGATTACTTCCAACAATGAACTACATAAAAGTAAGCATGGGTTCAAAGGAAACAGGTCTTGCATAATAAATCCAGTGGATCAAGGAGGAAAAAAAGTGTGTAGACCATACGTTCTTCAGTTGGGTCATGGAGGTAAGTTGTTATGGATCTGAATACAACAGAATAGAAAAAGATGAAGAAAGATAATCAAAACCTTCAAGATGATTAACAAATTCTAACTGAAGAAACTGGTCAGCTTTTTTTTTTTAAATAAAAATATCCAACATTTACAAGGAATATATAAAATCTAAGCAAGATGTGTTTGACAACATAGAAATTTTTCTTTAGCGTTCAATGAATGGAATAAATTGTGTGAAGAAACAGTGAATAAAGAAAGTATTTTTTGTTTACACACTTATCACAGATGATGTGAGGGTAAAAATTCTCTCCACACTGTGTAAATATGCAATTACAAAATATACATGTACTGGAAGCACTTTGCAAAGGAAGCAAACTGCATTCTGACATTTGAAGAAGAGCTTTTGATATAAGAAATAAAGAAATGTTCAGGAAAATTTTTGTGTCTAGCATAATTTACCAAGTGCCTACTTGGTTTCTAAAACTGGAAAAGCACATAATGATGATCTCAAAAAGGATTCAACACAAAGCTAACAAATGGTACTGAAATTAAAGTTAAGAGAATGAAAATTAATTTCCTGATGTCTCTACTCAAAAATGATCTAAAGGAGACATTATAACTACATACCTAGTTCTGATCATATGCACAAAAACTAATTTTTTCAAACTCGGTAAATCTAGGCTGGAACAGCTTTTATAGTATTTTGTAAATACACTCCTTGAACAAACTAAATAAATACTCTTAATAATGAGGAAAGTAAAAGTTTCACAAAGAACTATGAAGTTGTGAAATACGGCACTCAGTAAAGTGTTATTTCCATCTTCATAGTTATGACTGTCAAAGTTACTAAACATACCACACTGGTGAAGAATGTCAAGACGAATTGCTTGGGCCCAAAGGTAGAAACAACACGAGCAATAAGATCCTTGTACGACTTCTGAGGTGTGTTGGTCTCAAATGATACGTAAGAAAACTCTGGTTCAGGAGTAATATGAATGGTCATATATCCTCCCTGGAAGAGAAATATTCTAGATATTAACCAAACCATAAAATAAAATGTTTGTTCAACACACATAAAAGTTTTTAATTCCATTAGAAACAATACAGCAATGAGTATCCTATAACGCTAATCATTTATCCAAGTCTAGAAACCCCAGCAGGACAAAAAGCAATGAAAAATGTATATGACCAAACAATTCATGTAGAAAGATCCATACCACCAGCATCAATGATTTCTGAAAATTTGTCAACTTTTTCAGAAATGTTCATTCTTCAATGAAATGTGCATTAAAGAAAACTACACATGTATATCCATGGAACACTTGAGATGCCTACACTACAGTGTAGTTATTAGAAGTGAAATAAGAATGGATAGAAATTGTTTGGGAAATGCAAAATCCTACTTGTACCAACTGAAAAGTTTGAAAAAGAAAAAGGAAGGAATACACATACATCATCCAGAGAATGGCGTTGGTATTTTAACTAAAAAAAAAATGAGGCCATATATGTATGCCATCCAGGGAGAAAGATGTTAATATTCTAATGATATAAAAGAGAGGCTATACAAGTACACTGTCCAAAGCGAAAGATGTTGACATTTTAAGAGAAACCATATACATACACCATCCAGAGAGAAAGGTGTTGATATCTAACAATACAAAAAGAAGCCATATACTTTCATCCACAGTCAAAGGTGTTGATATTTCAACATTATCCAAGGAGAAAGGTGTTAATATTTTAATAATATAAAACAGACCATATATATACATCATCTATAGAGAAAGGTGTTGATATTTCAACAGTATGAAAGAGAGACCATATATGTACACCATCCAGAAAGATAGATGCTGATATTTTAACATAAAAGAGAGGCTATATACATATATCATCCAGGGAGAAAGGTGTTGGTATTCTAACAATATAAAATGAGAGGCTATATATGTGCACTATCCAGAGGAAAAAGTGTTGATATTCAACGATTTATTTCATCAAAATTTGTCTTAGATAGTTGAATTTACCAAAATTAACTCCCTTATCCTGCAGACGACCCAGTCACGTACTGTATAAAGAAACATCATACTACAACGAAACAAAAAAAAATTATTATGCTGGTGACCAAAACACAGTACAAGTACAAATTAACCATGCATAATTTTACCCAGTTTCTATATATACTAAGAAAAAGAGTAATAATATCTCTCACCTAAATTCAACTCAAGATAGCTGGAGTAACATGCAAAACAGAAAGCTACATGGCTATCAAGAAAATTTCCCTTAAGAATACTTACATAACCCTTCCTGTAGCCCTGTAGAATAAAAAAACACACCTAATTAGCTTAGATAATAAAATATCTGTCCTACTTATATAAATATTCCAATGGATGTTCGGCACAGTACACTGTAACAAAGCTTATGCACATGCATGAAACTACCAACACAAATAAATTCCCACCTGTATGAAGGCATACATACATTCATGCATGTACTTATACATGCTTATTACATCCAGGCACAGAAGGAAACAAAAGAACAGTAAGGAAAGATGTCAAAAAGCTAATCTCTACAGCAATGGGGTGATGAGTAAATGGAACAAGCTAGATGAAGAGATGGTGAAAGCTTAAAAGCATTAACGAAATAAAAAGAAATTCTGTGACTGATATATAAAGCTGAGAGATGAGGACTTGCGGGTTTAAAACCCTGTTTCCACACAAAGATATGCACAAAGATAAGTAATTATATAAGATGCAAACAGACACACAACACATAAGGGAACAACCAGTACTGATTACATTCAGTATAAAGCTATCTACCCAAGAGGTATCAAGGCAGGATAAGAAAGCAATGAGGAATCTAGCAGGGTATTCATCAGGGATGACAGATGCTTGGAAGAAAGAGAGAAGTAAAGAATACAGTAAGATAGTAAAAGAGGCTGGAGAGAAGAACAGCCCCACCAGTACCAGTAATCTGCTTTTGCACAGGGTTATGTGGGAGGTAAAAGAGATAAATATTGCAGTAAAGGGTGGGTCTACAGTATGCTGCAGGTAAGGGATCATGAGATGTGAATCCATTGTGTTTGCAGATGACATTGCTCTAGTGGCAGACTTCACAGAAAAACTCCATAAGCTATTAACAGAGTTTAGGGTAAGTGTTGAAAGTTAAAAATAAATACAAATAAAAGTAATGAAATGAGATGAAGCAAAATGGTAAGACAGAGTTGTTTGAGCATAAGTTTGTATGGGAAGGACCTGGAGAAAGTGAAGCACTTTAGATACCTGAGAATGAATATGACACAATATGGAACCATAGGGACTGAATTGAGTCACAGCATGGAAAGGGGGAGCTAACATCCTTGAAACATTGTGGAGCATGTGAAAGGAGAGGCCTGTGTCAATAAGGGCAAAGAAGAGTATGTTTGATGGTAAAGTAAGTCAAAGTGTTATATGGATGTGAGCCATGGGAATTAAACACAAAATGTATGAAGAGGGTGAATGTGCAGAAAATGAAATGTGAGTGCATGGGTGCAAATGAGGTCAATTTTCATGTTCCTGATGTCTTCTTGCCAAGGTAGAAAAGGCAATTAGGGTAAAAAAAAAAAAAAAAAAAGGTGGGGGGGGGGGGCAGATACCTTAGAAGGACTACAGGAACTATCATTTAACTACTCACTAAGAGAAGGAAGAATAAAAAAGCAAAATTCATTCCCATCTTTAACAATGGAAACTGATAAGCAAATTCAAATGAAAACCCAATGATGCTAGCAAGTGCAAGGTATAAAGTCCCAGAAAAGTTAATAAGTACAACACTCACAAAAGTATAAAATACATTATTTCTAATTCATTCATGGGACACAAGAATTCTGTGTACTACCACAAAAATTAGTACTTACTGGCACACTGCGCATTAATCCATTCATGGAATACCCACAAGGTTCGAATTGGAAATCATCAATCATCATATCTGGAATCAGCCTGTCAATGCCAGATTTCTGGAAGCAGTAAGAATCATCTAGATCAATATCCCTTCTAAGTGTTATCAATAATTTTGTTGACACCAGTCTAAACACCGTTTTATCAAAAGACATAATTCTTTATTTTTCTTAATTTCTGGGACCTCATCTGGTCACTTTTTATCACTATGTATATCAAAGCAATCTTTCTTCTCTCTATCACTTCCTGGATATTTTCTAATCCTACTGAAGCATTTAATTAACATTCCTGCAACTCCAAACAGGACATACAACTTTTCTAAACCATGGAGTAGGATGTAGGGTTTAGCTGTGGTTTTAGTACATGATTTATCACAGCTAGAGATTAGATATGCATAAATGAGGCTACTGTTTATTTCTTCTTAGCGCTACCTTACTAAAGCATGAAAGAGATTTAGGTATAAAAAAAGAAATCAAAACGTCATACACCAATTAACTTTCATTATAAGAAATGTTATGAGAATTCCTTAGTTAAAAGTCCTTAATTTTCCAACTAACTTCCTCTGTCTGTCTTTTACAAAATTTTTCACAACTCCCTCCACAATGCAAAATATCCATTTATCTGCTTACTCTCAGCACCCTTGGCTTACATATCTCCATGATCTCCAACAGTGGGCCCCCGATTTTGAAAAAGGGACCAAATCCCCTCTCTTTTTTGAAATATCAACAAATCCTTCTTTAAAAAATTGGTCTGTGCCCTGCACAACACAAGGTGTAAAAATGGGGGCACTTTTCTAAGCATAAATAAGTCAATAATTGAGATTTTACTAATATTCATGATGATGCAGACCTGTTTTTAGTAAAATGTAAATTGCATATAAAAGTGAATAACTTTCTGACACTTAGCTAAAATGAATTAGTGTATTTTGGTAGATGAGAGCACTTATGGGTTCAGAAATAATTTGTCACACAAGTTAAAGTTCACTTACAAAATCTTTTTTCTGAACTTATATGGACGAAAATATTATTTTTACTTTAACAACCACCATATCTGACCAAATTTAAGTACTTAAGCAAAGTAAAGTAGTAACACACAATAATGTATATATCTGACTGTTAGGGACTGTTAAAAATAATAATATATTTTTTTTGATCAAAGGAATATATCACAGTATCAATATGAAAAGTTATTGATATAAATTGTTTCCCTTATCAATGAATATCTATTCTGTGAGGCTGTATCATCATCACTTGCAAGAAAGGAGTACATTCTCATGAAGGACCTTCTCACTTTAAAGGGGTCCATTATTTTTGTACTCCTGTAGAGGTCCCATAAAAGGGTCTTGGGGTTGTATAATAATAATAATAGGAACCTTATAGGTTTTCCTACATATCTGACCTTTGTTGCCTCAGCACCAGTTGGGCATACATCCTTGTAGAACCACTTCATCTTATCAGGGTCCAGATCCATCATCAGAACCTCTAACGTCTGGTCAGGTTCCCGGTGTGTCTTCCCAACTCTGTCAAAATGTTTATCAAATTACCAATCTGTATGGTTACCTGTATCTGGGAAAGCATAATTTTTGTTTTACTCTAACACTGGCATGAAAATACTTTAATCAATTTTCATATGAAAAAGGATCACTCCAGTGTCCTTAAAAAAAAAAAAAAAAAAAAAAAAAAAAAAAAAAAAAAAAAACA
>JAYMFT010340919.1:0-15762 GCA_038088735.1 Panulirus argus
GGGGAGGGGGAGGGGGGGGGGGAGGAAGAGTAGGAGGAAGAAGAGGAAGAGGAGGAGGAAGGGTCAGCAAGCAAGCAAGCATGTACCTCAATGCGTTCAGGAAAAAGACAGAAGAAGAAGATGGAATGTGGAGGGAGTGTGGCCCACCACATTGCAAGCAGTGTGGTGACTCCGTCTTGCTCAGCGAGAATCGTCTTAGGAGGAGAGGTGGTGGAGGCTGAACGCGACCACAGCAAAGAAAATGGGAGACGCCATCACAACTGCGGACACAGGTGAACGCGCTGCTAAATCATGCTTTGAACGCAGAAGAGGCAGACTTACAGTGAAGTCACGTGCGGTTTGACTTATTCGCAAAGCCCTTGAGCACGACGGTAGAGCCCCTGAGCACGATGGCAGAGCCCTTGAGCACGATGGTAGAGCCCTTGAGCACGATGGTAGAGCCGTTGGGCACGATATTAGAGCTCTTGAGCACGATCATGGAAGCTTTGAGCACGATGGTGGAGCCCTTGAGCACGCAAAGACGACCTTTGGATGTGATAGCATAGCCTTCGACCTTAGCCCTTCAGAATCAAGTCTAAGGCCAAAGCGTCATACCCAAGGGTCGTCCTGTCATGCTGAAAAGTCGTAACGGCGTCCTCAAGGGTCGTACCTTCGTCCTCAAGGGTCGTACCTTCGTCCTCAAGGGTCGTACCGTCGTGCTCAAGGGCCGTACCTTCGTCCTCAAGGGCCGTACCGTCGTGCTCAAGGGTCGTGCCGTCGTGCTCAAGGGTCGTACCGTCGTCCTCAAGGGTCGTACCGTCGTGCTCAAGGGTCGTACCGTCGTGCTCAAGAGAGTAATGCCAGGGTTTCAGATACACGCCTCAAGCCACACGAGCAAAAACATTTAACAAGAGTTACAAAAAAAAAAAACTCAGCGAAGCAGAAACACACAACAAGAACAAAAACACACAATACAAGCGACACGCGCACCGAAAACAAGCACACACACACACACTCAGTGGAACAAAAGAACAGACAAAGACAGTACGCGAGTGGAACATACACAGACAGTACGCCCGAGCAAGGAAAGACTCGTTCAGAAGACACGTTCAACAAACACAGACAAGAGGAGACGCACCGAGAACAGACGTACAGACTTGAATATGCGACCAAGAACAGACGACGTCAGCTTCTACACGTAACAAGAACACACACACACACAACACACAACACACAACACACAACACACACACACACACACACAACACACACACACACACACACACACAAAACACACAACACACACACACACACACACACACACACAGAAAACAGGCAATTGCCATGCGTGATACGAACAGACATTCCCCACACGAAAGACTAAATGATCAGGTCGACTCGAAACCTCTCTATGTTGAGCGATGGAGTCAAATGAAAAAGAAAAAAAATGAAGAGAAAAAGAGGAAAAACAACTCGTCCTCAACGAGCCATTCCAAGTGGTCTTTGTCGCAAACGGTATCTCCATTCCGTCACGCGAACAGCCTGTGAGTGAACTCTGTGTGAGCCTCTCTTCTTGCGAGTGAACCCTGTGTGTGAGCGCCTCCCTTCTTGTGAGTAAAGATTGACCCGCATCTGTCGGAGGAGGAGCTTCGGGGAGAGGGGAACGTTGGTGGCGGCGGGCAGAGTCGTCATCACCAAAAGGCAAAGGTGTACTTATAGCATCCCCCTCAGGACGACCTCCCGACTATCGATTACGACGGGTACGCAACGACCCGCCCGTGAGAGTGATGCTACGACCACCGAGTATGAATGGCTTGGCCTTTGAACTGCTCCGACCGAATGGGTGTTTTTTTTTGTTTTTTCCTTTTAGGTCAAAGGCCACACCATCTTACGCTAAGGGTCGTACCGTAGTGCTGAAAGGGGGGTTGGGAGTTGTAGTGCCTTTGGGCTCAAGGGGTCGTACAGTCGTGCTCAAGCTTGAGTCGTGCCGTCGTGGTCAAGGATCATATATACGTCGTAGTCACTGAGTAGTTACCGCTGTCGTATATACCACAAGGGCGGGCTCAGGCGTCATCGTCATCGGGCTTCGCATAACGAGAATTGAAAGATAACGAGCCATTCAAACACCTTTATCATCACTGTCTCAAATTCTTAAATCTGAGTCAGCCTCTTGTCTCCTCCCCGATGGAAAGGTAAATCATTCTGAGAGAGGAATTTCGACATGTTGAAATTACCATACACGGGGAGCCACAAATGCCCTCATTGCTAGTAGGAGTTATCATAAACCACTTCTCTCACGTATTTCAAACAGTTACAGAGTCAGTCATTCATTCCTTTAGGTTTTACAGTTCTTCACGAACGCTTGCCGTCTTGAAAGATCCAGAAGTCTTTGTCTACAGCACTCCTAAAATCGCCTCCATCGCTCACTACCCGTTATAATGAGATCTTTGCGTTCTTAAATCTCCACAAGAAACAAAAAGAACTTCGGTATTTCTCTAGTACACCGTAGGTATTTCGGTAAACTACCCCTTACCCGGCCGTCCGGATAACGCAAGTTGAACCAGAGATATCCGACTTTTCCCGACGCGAGACAAGATTGGTCTTCATAACACAGCCGCACGCGACCTTTGTAGTTCATGATTCGGTCGCCAGGGGGGGACTGTATCTGTTATTTATGCTTGTTTTGTGGTCGATCGATTACATTCTCTCTTTCCGTTGATTATTTTTTTTTTTTTGTCATTTTCGTTTGAAAAAAAAAGAAAAATTTGAAACGTGTCATCCGATGATGTTGCTCCCAATCCACATATTCGGCTCCTTCTTCGGATATCTGGACATCCTCAGGTCAAATCAGGGTCAGACGAGAGGTCAAGAGGTCAATACTAACAGCATTCTTTTTCACCATACCATCTCAAGCTTCTTTCCTCTACTCTTCAGTCCCTTAAATTGCCTAGGTCTTGATGATAGTGACCAGTCATCATCACCATCATCATCATCGCTCATTCAATAGTCATCATGGACACTGATATTGCCAGTGCACTCAATCACAATCGTCATCATTAAAGTCATCCTCACCATCATATTGCCACTGTATCGATCGACGTCACCATCATCACCACTACCGGTATCTTGTACCATCATCTCTATCGTCTCCATCGCACACAATCATCATGACTATAGTGATGATACTCGTCAGACATAATGGCGTCATCACTATCGCCGTCTCCGACATCACAGTTGTAACATCTCCGTAGAACAAGAACACAAGCACCACAACCACAACCACGATAACCAACAACCGTCCTCATCACGAGAGCACCAAACAACACCATTAACAACCACTGCCGCCATTAGCAACCACTAGCGTCACCATAGCGACCAATAGCGTCAAGGAAATAACTAACTACCAGCGTCGTCTGCGTTATAACAACCATCACCGCCACACCGACGGACTCCATTACAACCACAACCGCCACAACCATAAGCCGATACAACCACTGTCATGTCTATCCACCCCATGTGTCATGACTACGCGTTGTTCCCGTAGATCTTGTTCCTTATTAGTATCTAGAACGCCCAATCACATAGACTGGCACACCCGCTCCCCAACAGAAATCTGGCAGTATGCGCCAGCTTACTGCCTCATACACCGAGCGTAAGTAACGTAAAATGTTAATATTTCACAACGCCCTTCGCTCAGTACTGAGTCTGTGTTCTCACTAGGTGAGGTCTCTGTCACCAGCCAACCCATCACGAATTGAAGACTCTTACCTTTGAGATCGGTTTCCTTGCAAACTATTATAACAGCCAGGTCAAGAATCTCTGAGTCTCATACGACCATCTACATTCTTTCGGGACTTGTAGGGAGCCTTTGTGGATAGACTGGTATATCATAAGAAATAGATTATAAAGAAAAGAGGAACTATTATGTGTTGAGACGCAACGAGCCTTCTTTCACGACGCTGAGGGATTCGAAAGGTTTCTCTCTCTCTATTTTTCTCTCGACCGCTCGGCGCGTCAGGCCTCTCCTCTCCCGTCCTCATCTCTCTCCGTCCCAATGAGGTCCTCCCGCGGTCTATAATCTTGGGGAGTCGGAGGTGTGAAAATGCTTGTATAGCTCGGAGGAGCCCTGTAATTTCCGACCGACCCCCCGAGCCAAGACTCGGCCAGTTTGACGCCCCACCTCGAGGGGGCCTCCGCTAGTGACAAACACTACTACTACGTCCAACGCTTTCCGCCCCGGGTTCTTTGCTTGACGAGTTGGAATGTCTCGGAGTTTTACCGACAGTTACGAACGATTTTCACGGACTGGTGTCCTTCTTTTGGTCAGTAGGGTAAAGCTGCACAGCTCTCATCCCCAACTCGGCGAATGAGACGAAAGGGATTTGCAGATAAGTAAGTCTGGTCCGCGAAATTTGTTCCACCATTAAAGAAAAAAAAAAATATCCGCCAGACGACAGTGTCACACACCCGGTTATTTGGGGGCGTTGGAGTGACGTTGTCACTTCGAAGGGTTGTTTTCCTATGGGCATCGTACGCTGTAAAATGGTGAAGCTTAAAGCCATTCTCTCAAGGACACGATTCCTGTTCACCGCGGTGGCTTGTTCTTTTAGGTGTTCTGCCTGCTTTGACCAGTCGGACTTTTCCATGGACTTTTAAGCCCGACGAGGGAGGTGGATAGTGGAAACGGCGAGCTGTCCAGTGTCTTCCTCACCGCAGGCCCGGCCTGACTAAGGGGGCGCAGTCCAGCGAAATAGGACGTGAGAGCATCCTATGCCATCCATTGCCTCCTCCCGGCCAGAAGGATGCCCATCCACCGCCGCCACTCCTTCTGCTGTTGCCCAAGTGGGGTAGGGGCGACGGGGGACACCTGGGAGTTGCAGGCGCTGCCACACCTTGCCCAAGGCTCCGATCCGGGAACTCCGGCCAGGGGGGCGTCCTTCCTCCGGAGGTGGACGTAACAAAGGCATAGAAAGGAAAATGATATATATATAATATAGATTCTAACCTCAAAGACAACAGTCGGACCATTTCTATCCCCAAATGCGACGCGATTTTCAAGCCATTCTGACGGACAGGTTAATATAGGTACAGTCAGTTCGTTACTCTGGCTGGATTGGTTGCCTGGTTTATGTATTGAAATAGGAAGTTCGACCTGTGACCTGACTGACCCGTAGAGGTCGAGTCAAAGGTCGTCATAACTGAGGGGTGCTGCTACCACCGTCGTCCAAACAGTCGTGGTCAAGAGACTTGACACGTCTTTCTTAATCACGCCACACAAATCCATGAGCCTCTCTCTGTTCCCTCCCACTGTCTCTCAAACGGCTTGGTTTAGGACCTACAGCTCGTCTGTTACCCTTTCAATTCACTTTTATTCCATTCGCATAACTGCAATTTCTGAAGAGAGTCTCTGGTACAAGGGGAGAGAGAGAGAGAGAGAGGAGGCAGTTATTCGCTGACGAGACGACAGCTGAAGAGTTGAGGAATGCCCGTAACGGCTGAAGAACGACAGAGTCTAGAGAGAAAGAGAGAGACGCGCTGAAAAGTCCAGTCAGGGCGCAACCCCAGAGAACTCCTCCTCCTCCTCTCTTGATGGATCATCCGACGAGGCTAAGATGAGGCAATATATTTCACTCGGAAAAGATGCGAAAAAAAAAAGGACACTGAAGAAACTAAGAGAAAAAAATATATATATTTATACACCAAGAGCACCAAGCACCACACGACTCTCAGATGGAAGTTTAATGAGGACGATTTTTCATGGCAGCGTTTAATAGAGGCTCGTTTAAAGACTGTTAATGATAGCCCTTGTTCCAGACTGCCCCGGAGTTGGAATCCCGGCGGCCTCTCTGGCGTTTTTTACGTCGAAGTGATTCTTCCAGGGAGGATGAATTGCTCGTAATTATATCAAACATCGGTTCCAGGCTCCCCCCCCCCTCTTTTTTTTTCAAGCCTGGAAGGAAATGTTCGCTTTAGTTATCACGATAACAAATTTACCGAACTCCCGTTTACCAGCGTTTATGTCTGGATAATTCCTGCCTCAGTGGGGGTTTCACTTTTATTAAATCTAGTCACTTGACACTCTCTGTAAAACTGGAGTGCCACATGCGTCCATTTTGCTAGAGTTTCGTGCTTGTGAAGCCGCCGCATTCCCGACTGTAGTGAAGATTACCAGCTGTAAAGTGAAAGATGCGTTCCCCATAGAGCTTAGAATCCCATGACCCATACACGGGTCGATCCTTGAGGCGCCCATGATGGCATGACCTCTGACCTGACCCATGTGAAAGCTAAAGTGCTCATTTGTAATGTAGTTAGCTTATTTCGTGCCCCTCAGTGATGAGTGGAAAGCTAAAGCGCATACTATTTAGCTTTTGCAAGCAGCCATTACTTTTACCCTTTGAGAATTAAAGTTACTATTGTGTATGTGTGTGTGTGTGTGTGTGTGATCATATAGCTGAAAAATGGCAAGAATGATAAGCTGTAAAGCTATAAGCTTCCCACGCGCCCTTCAGCAGATCCTTTGTACCTTATGCAAAAATCAGAGAGCTATGGCATACATGGTCGACGCACACTAACTGAGGCATTGGTGATGTAGACTTTACGACGTCGCCTCGTTGTACTTTCCCCACTTGGACATAATTTCATCAGCTGACATTATTTTCTTTTTTTTTTTTTGTCCGAGTAGATGTCACTGCCGGAATTTTACACGCAATAATTCATCACACGCTTGGTGACATTCATCTGTTATTTTTCTTCCTTTTTTTTTTCTTTGTTTCTTCCTAAACGTAGGATTTTCAGTGCTTGATGACGAAGGTGTGTTCTTACAGTCTCATTATTACGGCGTAGCGCTGGTTAGCGTTCCTGACCGCCCAGGGTCGAGCGCATCGGTTCGAATCCTGTGGTTGCGGCAGTCGGTGCACAGTCAACCCAGCTGTTCATCCACCCTTAGAGATTAGTCGAAAAAATGGGTACCTGACTCAGGCTAAGGTATATATATATATATAGTGAGAGAGAGAGAGAGAGAAAGAGAGAGAGTGAGTTAATGAGATGGCCTTGATTACTCCGTCAGTCGCTCGTGCCGTCTGGGCTAACTTAAAAAAAAAGAAAATAATATGTAAATCAACCCGACCGATAAGAGAGGTCCTTTAATTGAAGATCGCTGTTCATACCTCAACACACGGCGGATTAATCACCCTCAGGGGTGACCCAGACTTGCCGGGCAAACGACTAGGTCTGTAAACATGGCCACATGACCATCTCGCTCGCTCGGAGGAGACGTGAGGTGGAGGGCGGTAGTGTTTATTGAAAGGAGGAAGAGGGGACGTTCTAACGCTGCTGTTGGTCCAGAGTCCGTCGAAGAGTCTGAGCGAAGGTACACAATATAAAAAAAGAACCTCACTGCTATCGGGCACTGTTGTCCCGGAGACATCATGATACGAGAAGAGGCCGAGTCGTTAAGTCAAGACGCAGCGGTAAGTAAGTCGCGTGAGCCCATCACTAGGACGTAATCAATGTGAGATACAGCAGCACATGTAATTTCTCTCCAGTCTTCCCCCCCCCCCCCACTTGCCTTCGCTCCTAGCTCGGCCTAGCCAGCAACCTCTTGCATGGCTGGGATGTTGGATCGTACGTTGTGGACGCGGGAAATGATGCTTTGTGAAGGGGTCCGTCACCATACTGAACATTGCAAGTGGCAGAAGTGAAAGCTTGGATTCGAACGTTTTACGCATTCTTTGGTCTCGTTCCCCAAGTCGTCGCCTTTCACTTTCTCAAAAAATTCGTCAGATACTTTCCCCTGCCTCTTCTTCTTTTTCTTTTTCTTTTTTGCTGTGTCTTAATTCTCTCCATATTTCAACTGGGGCCCCGGCCTCGATCTGGGCTTCCTTTACGTCCGGGACTGGAACCTTCAACATAAAGAGAAAGATATATTTTCTCTATCCGTTTAGATGGAAAACACACTTTTTTTTTGTTGTTGCCATATTTCTCTCTATCTTTCTTTTCTTAGCGTCTGTAACATGGCTGACCTTATTTCCTACGACCAGTCACTGTTAAACCCAAGAGGATAACGATTACAACGGCTCAGTACGCACAAAGTGTTCTTTTGCGCGCCTCGTTTTCCATCAAGTGGTCGCTTAAGTTCTCCTTCAAGCGGTCAGAGAGAGACAAGGTGTAAAGTGATAAGAACATAAGAATTGAGGACACTGCAAGAGGCCTCTTGGCCCATGCTAGGAAGGTCCTGAGGCCTGTCCCACAAACCATTTGCTGGATACATTACCGAGACTGGTTATATTCTGAACGTAATCCCAACTGTTCTACAGATGGTTAGGATTTTGTTAACAGGAGATTATCTAATGAGGGATGAAAATGACTCGAATGTGGGTTATAGATTTCCTTTATGATTTTTTTTTTGAGATTATTCTCTCTGAACTGCTTGCCTCGACTGATGCAGAGGTGAGGCCACTATGAATGTAAGGATTAATATAAGGACTGTTACTTAGGCACTAAATCCATTCATAGCTTTATTCATTACTCGCAGGCACTGATGAATAGTGATATTCAAGATGAGAGTAAAGAATTCAGGTACTGAACAGTTTCTAGGGACAAATGACAACAAAAAAGATATCGAAAAAAAAAAAAAAATATATATATATATATATTACATACCGAACAGATCATATGACTAAAGGTTTACAACAAAATCCTTAATATGGTCACTAACCGTCTCTTTTTTTCCTACACTTCTTTTGTTTCTTCGTATTACGTCTGACGTCAGAGAACATCGTATATAAAAAAAAATCAGATTTTTATTATTTCTAACCCGAATTTTTTTCGTGTGAGTTTATTGTAAAATACATTTTCCGACACAGGATGCTCACGTTCCCAAGTCTAGTGTGTGTGTTTCCTAAGAAACTAAAATAGATTATTTAATAAACTTGTTCGACCGATTTAAGCAAACTTATTTAATTTGAGGTGGTGTCCATGGCATTTGTACCCTCAAAAACTTCGTTGTATGCATGGAAAACCTCTCGTGTGAACTCGGAGCAGAGTTTCCCCCGTCTAGAACGTTTTCAAAATATAATTATGAAAAAGAGGAGACTAAACACATCAAGGCCAAGATGATAATTAAGATTATTTACCCAAGTCTTCGGCAGCTACTAAAAATGTAGGTGGACTGGCCATCGAGCCTAGCAGGGCTCACGACTCCGTGTTGGCATCAGTGTAATTAGATGCCATAAATTCTGGCCGACTTGTGTTCGTCTCTCTCTCACTCCTCAATTACCGGAGATTCAGTGGACCACCATGACTAAAACGCTTAATTAATAATGCAGGATTAATGGAAGCCTTGATAACTTGTTTGGCTGCGATAATTTCAAGATGAAAAATGTTTCTTCATCAGAGCTGACAAGACCCATTGGCTGACGGTGGGCGGTGTTGCCACATTTTAGGCGGAGGGAATTGATATATATGTGTGTGAGTGTGTGTGTTGTGTGTGTGTGTGTGTACGTCACTTGCCTGTGGTTGGGTTTTGGCTTAATTTGTAAAAGTGTGTCCTTGTCTTACAATGTATCTAGTAATTGAAATGATAACGACTCGTGTGAAAACTTTTTTAAGATAGATTAAACTCTGCTCCATCAGGGAAAGTGTCAATTACTCCTACTTATCACATTTTAGTTTTTTTTTTTTTACGTTTTGTTTTTTGTGACCGGTAAGCTTTGCTTTGGAAGTCTTCACCTACGAATATCTTCCATAACAGCCCAGACCTGACCATGCTTTTAAAGAGGCTATTTTTCCATATCACGATAAAAAATCTTAAACTACTTCTTGTATCCTTACATCTTTGTCTGTGTCGACTCGATGTTTGTTCCATAAGAGGCATGTTGACTGTCATTAATTGAGTTTACGACCAAATAAAGATAATCCCTAGTTTTTAGAATGAGGAATCGATAATACATCTACCTTTCTATGACACGTTAAAGAAATGTGCAGTTTTTATGCATCCAGCTTTGAATAGTTTTTCAGAAAGTCTCGTTTTTCTACACTTTTTTTTAATGTCTTTAGAAAGACTTTCGTGTTTCTTTGTAAGTAAATCCGTCACAGATCACTGGCTGCCTAAGTCTGGAGCGTTTTAGGTGCTCATAATAGCTTTCCACGATGATGGAAGGCGGGCTTTTTTTATTTTGATATTTCATGGACCATCAGTTAGCCTCTATATGAGACCAGAAACAATATTTCAAAAAGAAAAAGGACAAATTTGATAGTAAGATAAGACTGACAGTTAATTTGAAAAGCGTCAGCAATAAGAATTACTGTAGGAGAACGTTAGTGCAAAAATAAAAAATCTATAATGTTCATCTTCGCTTTGCCACAAGCCTATCGCCCATTCCCCACATGTGTCTGGCTGTTGGCCAAGCCTGATCAATTTAGATCCGCGTTAAACAGCAGTGAAACCTCTTATACCTCTTTCCGTTATCGGAATATGATCATAATATGCGACTAAAGATTCTTGTGTAGTAGTACCACCTCTCTTGAGCAACGATTATCACAGGGCGTGCAGATCGCACATGTTTATAGAGAATAACGCAACTAGGTAGCATGACATAAGTTGGCTCAGCCTCGCTGGAAGAGCCTGAGGGTAAATCACTATCGTTATTCAGGTCACCAAACACTGCGTGAGCGCAACGATTAAGCTGCAACTCGTCACGCCACGGCAGATTGCTGGCTGGCTGGCTTTTCATATGTATGTTAATGATCATTAGCATTCCGTTAACAGAGCTATTTTACGTCATCGTCGAAACGTACGAGTTTAAAGGCGAGGGAGGCACGCCATGCGTTGCGAGATGGAACTTGCCTGCCAAAGAGATGCGTGATGATTACGGGATTATAAAGACGAGGAAATTGTAACAGTGTCCCGTGAAAAAATTGGGGGGGGGAAAAAATATCTCATTTTCCTTTGATTATTTGTTTACTCGCAGGCGTCTGTCTGGTGTGAAGCGCAACACATCAAAAATGCTCATAAATTTAGTCCATTTTTTTCTTTTTTTTACGGACTTGCAACTGAATTAAATCTAGTTCTGAGATCAGAGTGTACGATGATGATTATCTGCAGTCCTTTTGAAACCACAGTTGCTGGAAGCCCAGCCAAAGGGTGTGACATATTACACATCCCGAAAATAAGAGCTGAAAAAATATACGGCGTCTGTTAGATACCTCTTCTCATTTTTGCCATCGTTTATGAGTAGGGAAAAAGATACTTTAGGTGGGACGTCTTTCGAAATTAGATACCTGGAAATGTAAATAAACAAAAGTATCAGGAATTAAATACATATTTATAAATAAAACACCTAAACAAAGCAGCGTTTGACGAGCGACTGGACAACAGAAGGAAGACAAGTCTGGCAAGCAATATCGGACGGGTGAAAACAGGAATGGGAAAGAGAGAAAAATAGCTCTTTATGGCTCTAAATGAGAGCACCTTGTGTCTCGCAGACTCAGTCCGTGCTTGAATAATACTAAAGAGAAAATGTGAGAAAAGAGGGACATTGAGAAGTCTGGAAGATAATAGATTGCCTTGTGGTCACATTCGTTTCTTATTGCGTCTGCGCAGTTTTTTCTATGCAAATACGTATGTATAGCCATGATTATCAAATAACATTTTCCGTGCATCATGTGGAATGTCACGTTTGGATTCAGTCTGTTTTCTCAAGACATTTTAAGAACTAGTCTGGTCTTTGTTGCCTCGAGGGTTAACTAACAGCTGATGAGTAGAAATGGCCTTGTATACATTGAGAAGACTCGAATGATCTTAGAATTTTATCTTGGCTTGAAGAGGGTTTTTCAAAGCCTCTTTTTCTTTTCGACTGGCGATTATAAACTTGGCGCTGACGACCTTGTTTACCCCCGGCAGTTGATGGGCCTGGGTGCCCAAAATACCCGAACTGTGGGGGTGAGGGGGGGGGAAGAGGGGGGGGGTATATTCAGATGAGGGGAGTGGGGGGTACTTTATGTATGTAGTTACATAGATATTCATTACTTACATGCTCACATGACTTCTATACTTAAATACTTACATACAGAACCATGATACAAGCACCGTCGTTTTCGTTTACACACACACACACACACACACACACACACACACACACAGAGGACTCATCACAAACCCATGGAGCAACCGTTAATTACTGGCAATTAAGGAATCATGGTCGTCAAGAGGCTGGAAGGGTAGTTAGTGGGGAGTTAGTCGTGATAGGGGGAGGGGAGAGGGACGGGACCGTCTGGGATGAGAGAGAGGAGAGAAGGGGAGGGAAGGAGGGGAGAGGTGGGGGGGGGGGAGAGGAAACGGGGATCTACGGGGATATTTCGTAAACGTCGCTTCCGGTCGGGTATATTGGCAACAGCGGCCAGGCATTACCGTCGGTCCCACGGGGAGCCGGGAGGGGGGGAAAACTTATGGCGCTCGTTACAAAGCACACAGGTGCCCAGGGTCGGTCATTAGTGAGGCTTTGTGGTGGGGGGGGGAAGGGGGGGCGGCATTTTGTGGAACGTCGGCAGGATTTCTGACGGAGACCGCGCCCAGAGTGCTGCCCACTCAGGCCCCACGAAGAAGGGTCGGTCCACGCCACAATGCCACTGGAGGAGACGTCCTGGGAAAACCCATGGGTGTTCGTGGTGTCGCATCAGAGATTACCAGTCTTGAAACTCTGGTTTACGACCAGACACCCAACTGAGGGTAGCTATCACGAAAGTGCCCCGAGGAAGCGCTCTGATTTCTTACCCGTTTCCTCTGGCGTGAGGCAGGGTCGCGTCCTCGGTCCAGTACACTTTTCTTCGGTACTTATATGGGTTTGGGTAATGAGTTGGACAATCAGCTGTCATCAGTGAGGAGCGTTTGTCATCACTGTCACTCTACCTTGACTTAGAGCATCTAAAAAGCCGATGGATTGATATTCCAGTCGGAAGATAAAAAATAGATTTCCCAACCGTGTTCTGCCAATTTCAGACACTGTCAGTGAATGGTAGCTTGACAGAACGCCCTGAACTTTTGTAACAAGTTTCAGTGATGTGATACACCTGGTGTATAGATCCGTATCAAATCGGTGATTTGTTCCGCATAACTTTGAACTGCCAAAGGTACGCGAAGAAAATAGGGAAGAGTATGAAGAACAGGTGCAAAGAGGGATGGAGAAATATGAAAATAACGAAAGATAAAGAAATGAGAGACAACTAAAGAAGACGGGAAACATTTGTTAACACCAGGAACTTGGGATCAAATGCAGTACTCATTTGTTTTTTAACGGTTTGGATTCCATTCCTCCCAAGTAGGTTGAAGGGAACTGGTCACCTCTCTTTCTTTGAGGAGAAACTTGCGCCAAGAATATTACATTGCCCAGCGGGACAGAGGAAATTAGACACTCACTTACAGCTGACGCAGATTGGTTCTTCCCTCCACTGCTTGGCTCGGCTGCCTGAACACTCTGAATCCACACGCAACAAATTAACAATTAACTGTACCCCGCGGGCTGTATATCCCGGTTGAGTTCAGCTGCGACTGCCTGCCTGCGGGCAAGATGCACTTTTGTGTATTAACCAGAGGGCGTCTGCTTCAGCGGCTCCTGCACCCGAAGACTTCTTAGAATCCTTGCAGACTCGTAAGTGGGGTTTTGCAAGGCTCACGTAAGAAGAGAGTCGCACATCAAGTGTCACTGTAATGTTGGTGCTTTCTAAGAGACTACGGCAGGTCCCAATAGCTTCTGGACTGAGGACTGGGACGCTTGTCCTCCATCCCCCACACGTACAATTTATATGTGGCAGATGAGCCAGCGATGTGGTGGGGCATCCCGGCGGCAGTGCCACCTTGAGTGGCACATAATCTGATGATGATGGAGCGGCGGGTTTTTCGTGAGGGTGAACAGCAGTCTCAAACTGGCTCTCGAGGCCTTGAACAAGGACCTGTGGAAATTACGGGTGTCTTTGGTTTCGAGACCCCAAACAAGGCGACTGTGTCACTTAATATACGCGACGTCCGTTCGAGTCATCTCGGAAAATCTCCCGGAGACACACACCTTCGAGTCTGGTAGTGACGTTGGCGTTACTTGCGTCACCCGGTGGTGTTACGATGATGTTTCCCTGTGCGTCACAGCTGCCGTCTCACCGGGTGTTGTTATGAAGGCTACGAGCGTGTTGCTTGTAGCGCCGAGACCCTTGCTAGAACACGGTGTTGAAGTCAGCAGAACACAGTTCTGTTTGTTCTCGCAACGGGGTCAGGAGTCGAGGGTCTGAACAAGAACAAGGAATTGACTTCATAAATCAAGCACTCTTCATACTCCTTATATAATTATCAGATTATAATGATAATCATATCATACTCGCTTTCTGAGCATACAAGTACTTAGAAAAAATTCCAACCCCCCAAAATAATTGTCTCAATTAGTAAGCACCAAACACGTTTTCTATATGCTTGGGGGAAATTCACATTCAGTAATTCAGGTGATTAAATAAGTTATTGCTTCACTGTATCAGTGCTTAATATCTTTAACACTGGCTTTATCAGACGATGATTATACCTCATGAAAAAAAGGCTTGAAAAAATAGCCATAAATCACAAATATTTTGTTTTTTTTTTTTTTTCCTCAATCTTGAGATTACGTAAACGGAAATGGAGTTAAGTATGTAATCATTTGGCGAGAAGACCCCGAGCTCTTTGAGTTCAAGACGACGAGAATTACGTTGATAATTTGAAATACGTTGGCCAGTAAAACCTACATAATTACCTTCAGTGGGTTACTGATAATCCTGAATTATCTTCTGAGGCGACAAAGCGGTGCCGGTGAAGGCGGTTACGTTCGTAATGCCGACTTGCTTTTGGGGGGGGAACAAGGGGGAGGGTTTAGGGAGGGAGGGATTCGAACGGGTGGACGAGGAAGGTTAGCTCAATGGGTTTCATATGTCGCGTTTGTTTAAGTGTCGCGGGGTGCCGCAAGGTGTGGGTGGGGCAAGGGTTCCCTCTCTGTCTCTCCCTCCCTCCCTCCATCTCTCTCTCTCTCTCTCTCTCTCTCTCTCTCTCTCTCTCTCTCTCTGAGTGAGTGGTGTTTCGCCAGACTGTGCTAGGTAGGTAGGTGTACACCTGTTGCCCCCAGCTAGTGGCTGGTTTTTTCCGGTCCCGTTTCCTTGTGGATATTTCCGTTGCCAAGGCCTTGTGGGATTGGGATAAGACCGTTTGGTTAGAACTCCTGTTAGATGCCCTGTTTAGTGGTGTTTTCCGTTGTCGCTCGAGTGGATATATCTGTTGCCGCCAGGATGGTGGGAGTTTCTGTTGCATGGCCGGATGGGCTGGGTCTTGACTGCGTAGTGGTTTCTGTTGCCTGGATGTTGAATGTTGTTCGTCTCTTTACTGGATTTCTGTTACTTGGCTGAATGTTTTATTTTTTTTTTTTTTTTTACTGTCGAATTTACAGGTGGAATTCTGTTGCTTGACTTGTGGGGTTCTGCTTCCCTCTTCAGGCGGATTTCTGCTTTGCTTTGCTTCTGTTTTTTTGGCTTGATCAATTTGTAGACTAGATCTGTTTCCCTGAATGGCTTTTCTCATGTCCTGTTTGCCAGTTTTCTGTTGCCGGACTCGATCGTTACCGTTGCGTAGTTCCTGGGTTTCTATTGACCCCGCTGAAAGGTCTCTCCTACACTCTCTGTTAGCTTTCTGTTCCTCGCTTGGTTGAGCTCTGTTGACCGACGAGTGACGTAGTTGATCTTCTGTTTTTTTTTTTTTCTCTCTCTCTCTCTCTCTCTCTC
>JAYMFT010341030.1:0-23106 GCA_038088735.1 Panulirus argus
CCCCGCTCCCTCCCCTTTTAGTCGCCTTTTACGACACGCAGGGAATACATGGGAAGTATTCTTTCTCCCCTATCTCCAGGGATAATATATATATATATATATATATATATATATATATATACACACACACACACACTAGCAGATTCGGGCCCTCAGTGCCCTTGTATGCTTGCTCATGTGAAGTGGCCAAGAGAATTGCAGATGGCATTTCTCTGGTAAAACCATTACCCCATCATTTCCCTCTTCATACCTCCCATATTACAGGCTCAAACTTCCAGCAGAACAATAATAGTTTCCCAAAAATATTTCACCCCTGCAACCAGCAATTTCAATCCTACCAAGGGTAACTGTGCATGGAAATTAGTCATCATACATCTAGTAACTTACTCTGCGTGTCTACAGACAAGAACTCCTTTTTATGGTAAAGAAAATATAAAAGAAAATCAAAAGGGCTGCATATGCTGACAATACCCCACAAGGACCCATTGTTCCTCTGTGTCAGCACCTACTGGTCAAAGATCTGGGTGAAGGTCCAGGCAAGGGGCTTATTGTAGTCTAGGGCGATACTACTGCCGTCCCTGCTGGTGAGGCTGCCGGGAGAGGAGCCCGATCCAGGGAGGTACTTGGGTAGGAAGCCGTACACCTGCACCAGCAGGATGGATCGCTCATCATAATGAAGGTGTAGGGTCTGGCATGAAAGAAAGTGGAGTTGTGAGAGATGTCATGAACCTTACTGCTTACAGTCTCTGCTGCTTGATATCTCTATTAATCATGAAGAGTACCGCTTGCCATCTCTACTGGTGATGTTACTACAGCTGTATTCAGGCCATCAGAGCGACATCTAGTCAAAACAGTATAACAATCATGCAGCCCATTGCCCTGACCGTTTGAGTCAAAGAACTAACTTTCAGATTTTTTAAATGATACACTTATATAGAGAGTTTAGTAATATACTTTATAAATGTTCATAAAGAATATACCTAAGCCTTGTTAATTAATTTGTAGGAGGTTCTAGGAAGTTAAAAACAATTACATTAAAATAAGATATTCAGGCTTGTCTCAAGGTCCTATGGTATCCAGTAGTCCTAGCTTACCTCGGGGTGACCAAGCCTTCGATTTGGCTAGGTTTTCTTAGGAGTGTCAAGCCATGAACCTGTAGTGGATTACCTTTGGATCGTCAAATCATCCACTTTTGGTGGCTTACCTCTGGCTCGTCAAGCCACTGCGGCGACCGCTGATACGAGAGGAAGTCTGGGGTCCTAGTAATGAAGTGCTGCGGGCGACCATCTCCTTCAGGAAGGTTCTTAGCCCCTTCCCCAAGAAGCACCCGGCAGTGGGCGTGGCAGTAGAAACCCTCAAGATTCTCTGTGGTTAAGAAAGCAAAACTCCTTGATCGTTTTTCTTTTCCACAATGCACCAGAATAAAATTAAAATTTCTTTCACAATACACCGAAGAAAAATATCCTTGACTAATACTGTGGCCACCCTTTTGATGGGAGCTCCAGGAGGGAATGGGCATCAGAGATAGATAGATAGATAGATACAAGACTAATTTTCTACAGCGTACCCTCAAAGGTACGATAATGAGAATCTCACGAATTTCTCCTCACTTGGTAGAGCGAACACCCCCTGAACAGCAGCCTTCAGGCCCATCTTGACGTCGTAGTGGACGAAGTGGGTATAGTCAATGTCTGGCGGCGGCTGCCTCGTCCGCCTCTGCTGGGCCCGCCAATCTAGGGACTCTTCCATATACCGCTGGAGAAGTAGAAAGGCCAAACTTAAGCATCACCGTCAGGTGTGCGTGTGTAATTACCTATTTGGACTGTACGGGAAAGAAGTTTAATACTTGTGAGGCCCCATCATTCTCTGCTATCATGCAACTTTTTAAATCTATGTGTGTTGTCTGTATTAACCATGTTCTCAGTCATTCTGTTCCATTTATCCACCACTCTTATACCGTAAAATTACTTCTTTGCATATTTTTCTTTAACAAATTTCTTGCTTAATTTCATGTTATGTTGTCTGATTGTTCTATTCCTACATCTCTCAAAGAACTAGTCTCTGTCTAACGTCATCAATCTGTTTTAAAAACTTAAAGGTTGCCATCTCATCACTCCTCACTCTTCTCTCATCCAAGGTGGGCAAATTCAAAGCCACTAGCCTTTCCCTGTAACTCGGCTCTATTATTCATGGTACCATCTTTGTTGCTCTCTCTTGGAACTTCTTAATTAGCTCTTTGCATGTCTGTAGGTGAGGTGACCAATCTTGAGAGGTAAATTCTAGTTTTGGCTTTATGTTTGACGTAACCAGTTCGCTAGTTATTTCCTCATGCATATACTTGAAAGCTATTCTGATGTTTTCCATCAGCCAGTTTGTCTCCTATCTCCTAATATGCGATTCGGACAGGAGGTTAGAGACAATGTCGGCTCCTAAGTCGTTTTCACACAGAATATCTGAAGCTTATTTCCTGCTTGATAATAAACATTTTGTGGCCTTCTTTCATTTTGTCCCATCCTCATTACATTTGCTTGGGTTTGATTTTGTCTGCCCTGTATCAGACCAAATTTGGAGTCAGTTTAGGGTTCCCTTGTAAGTTGATGCAATCCTTCTCACTTTTCACTTCCCTCGTCATCTTTGCATCATTTGCAAACGTATTCAGGTAGGATTCCATTCATTAAGGCAAGTGATTTACATAGATCAAGAGCAGCAACGGTCCCACATCAAATACTCCGGCATTCCAATGGTCACCTCGACCCATTTGGAAAAGGCTCCTCAAACATGCGTTCTCCCTTCCCTTTCACAGAGATACTCTCTTCTTTACTTGAGGAGTCTTCCCCTTATTTCTGCTTGGTGATTCGGCTTCTTAACCAGCCTCCCATGCGGTGCTGTGGCAGATGCTCTCTGGCAGTTCAAATACAAACAGTTCATCCAACGGTCCCTTTTATCTAAGACAGCTCACTCTCTCGTAGAACACTAAGAGGTTTGTTAAACATAACCTTTTTCTTCAAACCGTGATCTCTTCCTTAAGTGATTTCTTATCTGTAGAAAATCATTCATTTATGATTGTGTGACCCAAGGGTCGGTGAGCATTTTGTCCATCAGATATGAATGACACATGAAATCTTTTATCCTCATAAACAAGGGCTAAACTACAGGAATTATTGGAGGGACTGTCACTTGAACGTCTTAGCTGAGCTAAAGCCAGGTCGCTGTTTCCCATCTTCCTCGCTCCATTCCTCAGCCGCAGCTGTCTTTACCACACGTCAGCTACCCTCTCCCTTACCAGCTCCCTAATCATCTCCTCGCCTTCTGTAATGGTAACTCTCTCTCCTTACCTAAAATACCCCGATTAGCTCTGTGTCTCATTCCTAACATCTGGTCACTTAATTGCCTTCAGCCCAGCAAGACCAATTGATTATTTGAAATTACTGTCGCGTTATGAGCACAGGTCATTAGCGTTGTCAACCTGGCATGAGTGAAAATGTTCCAAAAACGAAACTCTGATTAAAGAACGTGGATGAGGACGTCCATATTGTACAGGATGGAGATAGCTCTTTCCACCCGCACATCCGTGGTGAACAGAGCCCTCACTGCCTACCCTTACCCTCTACGGTACTCTTTGATGACTGGACAATTGTAATCAGTACATAGAAGCTGAGTTTCCAGGATAGAATTTAGAAATTACCAAGAGGGTAGCTAGACTCGCAGTCTCGACACAGTAGATGAAGCTCATCCACTTACTGGGATTTCGATTCAGTGTAAACATTCCGTGACGGAACCAAATTTCCTGTCAACAGACAAAATACATAATGTTCTATCATTTTAAAGGGCATCCAGTGGAACAGTGAGCACTGACGATAGCATATACTAAACTCAACAGTACCAAAACACATCCATCTTTCAACCTTCAATCTCAACGAGTTCGACTCACCTGAACCCTTGAACCTAACCACAACGACCCGAAGCTTCACGCATGACACGAACCGAACACAGGTGTTCAGGTCTACAGCAAGTGCTTCGGTAATTTTCACCACAACTGAACCAAGCAACAAGTACTATTAGGCGTTAAGGGCTCTGTACATTACGTACGCGCTGGTGGTAAGGTCTCTATCCATCACGAACTAAGAGATGTGCTGTTGGTAAGAGTGACGTCTGTCATGTACGAAAGCCAAGCTGAATATGTACTGTATCTTTGAACAGACTGAACATGGACATGGGAGCCACAAAGACAGGAAAATCAAAACTCCCGCTGTTATATATCTAACTGGCAACTAGTTCATATGGGTAAAGCCTCCACAAAACATCAAGCTAACGTTTGTTACTAGCGTCAGTTGTTCGTTTAACCTGAGACAGTCTCAGGTGTAATGGCCATGTACCTCATGCATCATTTGAAAAAATGTCTGACTAATGCAGTAATGATATATAAACTAAATACTTCTAAAAGCTCCAGCATAAAGATATGTTGAAGAAGATAAATAAAGAATCTATGAAGAAAAGAATAATTGGTAGGTAAGATAAACGAATGTCGAGCAAAAATTTTGGTTGTAGTCAACAAAAATATAATAGTCCCGCCTCTCACTGTTCTAGTTTAAATTTACTCAACAGATGGCAGTAGTAGGGCAATACAGTAGTAAGCATAGTGTATTACACGGGCGATCTTTTGTATTTAATTTCGTATGATTTGTTTTTCGTCTTTCTAGGCAAAATAATCATCACTAAGCTATGAAAATTCCTTACCTAATGCATTTATAATAACGTCAAGGAAGAAGGTGTATTTACTTGTCTTTAGGGAGCTAGATAAGGTACGTCGTTATCTGTACAAATGATATGTTGGTTGATGGTTTATAAAATGCTTCAAGGCTAACCTGAAATTCCTCGTCGTTTGTGGACTCAGCCTTGCCTGCAGCCTTCTGGGCCTCCTTCAGCTGGGTGGTGACAATACTGGTCCTGTGGGGAGAAGGGTGAAGCACTTGTCACTTCTGTATTGTCCTTACAATGTAGATGATTAACCCTACATTTGTTACGACATCGGTGATGACCCCTTCAGACTAAAGTTCCTGAAGCAATGACCCCAGGGGGAAGGGAACCAGGGAGGGCGCCATTCAGAGTGCAACGGGTCGGCCAAAGGGACTGCTCAGATGACACGTCCTCCTGCTGGATACGAACCTTCCGTCTGAAGTATGGGAGTGAGCAATTTACTGCGTTACCGCTGCGTAAGCTTCCATACTTGGTTTGCTTTTCTATGGTCGACGTACTTCACTAGTTATCAGTACTTAAAGCTGGTACAGTACGGCCTTGCACGTATACGTACGTACCTGTAGTCGTACCTGCAGAGTGCACGTACTCGTGGTCGTACCTTCAAGGTACACGTACCTGTGGTCGTGCCAGCAGGGTATACGTACCTGTAATCGTGCCTGAAAGATACTCGTACCAGTGGTCGTACCTGCAGGGTACACGTACCTGTAGTCACTCCTGCAGATGTAGTGGCGGAAGAGCCTCCGCTCAGAGGTCCACGGGCAGCACTCCTCGCTCCGGTAGTAGCCAGACTCGTAGGGCGGCGCCTCCACGTACTCCTGACGCCGATTGACAAAATATGGAGTTAAGTAGAAAGGCAATGATCACATCTTACGTAGTACAAGTTAGGTGCAACTGGTTTTGCAGTGTAATGATGTAACTTTCAGAACACAGGTGCGTAAGTTCGATGGGAGATCTGTTTCCCTTGTCGAAATCTCGCTTAATGTAGCATTTTTTTTTTTCGGGAGGCGTCCATTACGTAAAGAGGGGGAGGACAAGAGCCACAAGGCTTCGGAGGCTACTCACCTGCGAGGCGGGGAGAAGCCTGACGCAGATGGACGCCCCCGGCAATGGCTCATGGTAGTCCATGTCTGAGGACACCAGGTTCTCCAGGCCCGCGGGTGGGTCGGGGAGCCCGTGTCTTAGGCGTCGCTGGACCCCGCCCACACACAAGGTGGGCGGGGAGCGGGAGTTGTCGAAGACCTGGATGAGACACGCCCCCACCACTGCCACGTGCCTGGGTAGGGACAGCAGAGGGAACAGCGGAGACACGTCAGAGTGGGCGAGGGGCATCAGGGAGGTAATACCTGCCTGAGAATCGTTAGTGTTAATGATGGCGGCGCGAGAAACCACCACTACAGTGGCTGTTACTTTTCCCTCCCTGGCTTAAGATGCTGTCTTTTCACTCTGACTCGCATGCACGTGAGTTGCTGGCATTCATTCCACAAACATACTCTCTCCCCATATTTGCCTAATGGCAAAATCACGTCATAGGTAAAAAAAGAGTTTTGGAGACGGGGCCCCACGAGTGCAAAACTCTCCCCCAGTGCTGCAGAAATGGGCAATTCACATAAGATATATATATAAATATACACATACAAGTATATGCAAGAATAGATGCTCGAATTGGTGTTAAAAGCCATGTGTGAATTTCTGTACATGAATACATACTATGATATATTCATACAGTCCATACACACACACACGCAACTTCGTACACACATGTGCACGCTCCTGAGGTGGGTTTGGTAGCCGTACACACACACACTCACACGTACAGTCCCACCAAAAAGTATCGGGCCCCCCTGGCGTGAAGTTTCTAGTAATCTACAACTGGCCGACCGAGATTAACACTTGACTTCGATGCCACCCTGATGCATTTGTAAGCATGCATCGGGGTGGCAGCAAAGTTAGGTTCTGATCTCGGTCGGCCAGTTGTAGATTACTAACAGCTTCAGGCCTGGGGGACCGATTCTTTTTTGGGAAGGCTGTACACACATGTACAAATACCTAAGGTGCTTCAGGTAGCCGTATACATTCACACGTACACAAATGTACACATACCTGAGGTGCTTTTCGTAGCCGTACACACGCAGGACAATCGTCATATTGGCGTTCAGGAAAACTCGGTCCTCATTAAGGCGAATCTTACACCTGTGGAGGGGAATTAGGATGATTAGATAATAGCACTAATGAGGTTATGGAAATAAGTCTTCATCTTTTTAGCTCCAGGGGATCACACCATCGTGTTTAAGGGTCGTACCTTCTTGCTCAAAGGGTCTTTACCTTCATGATCAACTTTACACAGTAAATGAGGTAAAAAGAATTAGTTGTTATCCAACAAGCTTACAAAGACAGTCTGTCTGTTCTCTTTCCAGCAGCAACAGACGTCTGATGTCGTCTGTCTGTTGTCTCTCCACCATGAACTGTTTCTAGGCGTTGTCAGTCTGTTGTCTATCCACCACGAATAGTGTCCAGGTGGTGTAAATCTGTAGTCTTTCCCACGGCAACAGTCGTGCGGTGTTGTCAGTGGGGCTGCGCGGCGTGTGGTCAGGCCAGAGCGCTTGGAAGGGTGGAGCGACCTACCTGTAGGAGGGGCAGCGGGTGGAGGAATCCAGCTGGGGAAGAGCCACGATGTCCGGAACGCGTTCGTCCTTGGACATATACATGTTGGTGACCCGACCCGTCACCTGTACGTGAGGCAAGGGAGTGGTCAGTGTCGCATGACGTACATGCACCAATGTGGCACATCTTGCAAATATAAACATCGGAGCTCAGCATGTTATTCTTTTCACAGTGATGACATTGCATGGGGAATCTTAGGCGAAGAAGGGCATACTGGGGAAGAAAAAAGATGGGATAACTAATCAGGGTTCCTCAGGTGTTTGTGGACATGACTCTTACAGGTAGAAGGTTTTTGGATGGAGCGAAAAGACGTAAGATTAAAAAGAATTCCACAGCTTAGCCATTCGAGGGAGGAAGGGAGATATCATAACGGTAAATCCTCGTGTGGTTTGTGTTCGCACAGAAACTACAGGAAGCAGTTGCGGGTCTTGGGTTCAAGCCTTGGTGGGAGGGACAGAAGCAGGCAGCGCACGAGAACAGTGGCCAAAATTATACCTGTAGAAGCGATATGAGTGCTGACCTTGCAGTATGTAATATTGTCTGGCAGGAACCTGACGGCGTCGATGTAGAAGTCGCAAGGGTCGGTGACCCTGGTGGGCGCGGGAAGCAGCGGCTCCGTCTTGTTCTTCTCGTAGGGGACCCAGGCCAAGTGCTCGGGGGGCGGGGTAGGGGGTGGCGGCGTGGGAGGCGGTGTGAGGTCTGGCGAAGCCACGGGCGTGGGATCTGGTTGGGAGAGGTTAGGTCTGGTTAGGTCTCTACTACAGAGAGGAGGATGCCTCGTTCTCGTGGTGGTCCAGCTCAACACAGTAAGGTTCTGTGGTCTGCATCCACTCCTGGTACGACCCTTGAGCACGACAGTAGAACACTGAACTCGATAGTACGACCCTTGAGCGAGACTGCAGAACCATTGGGTATGATGGCCTTGGTCTATGACCTGACTTTTACAGGTTAGGCCAAGATCCAGGTCATGATACCTAGAGGCTGTACCGCCGTGCTCTAGAATTTAATCGTCGTGCTAAAGGGTCTGTACCGTCGTGCTGTATGCACAAGCGTGCATCCTTGTATCAGGATGTCTTACGGAAACGCTACACAACACAGACCTCGGATACAAATTAAACAGGTTTTTGTATTCTTCATAGATATGGAACGCAGAAGGAGCAGGGTAAGGTGGGCTCCTTCAACGGGCGAGAAGGTCCTCAACGACGCCGCACTACCTTCCATCCACTGACGATGACGCACAATCGTCGTGGTGCGAGTCCGCACAAAAATAAAAGAAAGATACGTAGAAATAAGACAAGGAAAGGCAACTACTCCTTAAAGATATAAATGGAAAGGTTAACTGGAGAAAGAGACACCAGAATGAAGGGACGTGAATGGACGCTAGTCAGTCACCCTAGCGGGGGGAGAGGACCCTCCAAGAAGGAAGAGGACAGTAGCCAGAACCCCCAGCAGGGGAAAAGACACTGGCTAGACCTTCCAGCAGGGGACAAGACAAAAGCTAGGTCCTCCAACTGGGCAGAGGATATTAGTTAAACCCTCCAGCAAAGGGGAGGACACTGACCAAACCCCTCAGCAGGGGAGAGGACTGACCTTGGTCACTCTCGGTGTCCGGGGAAGGTTCTGGGACAGGCAGCGGCTGGTCGTCGTCGCTATCGGAGTCCAAATTGAGGTCGATCCTGAAGAGGTTGTCTGGGGCGAAGGGCAGCACGGCAGCTGTAACAGGTAGAGCAGGCGTTACAGATGTGACAGGTAGAAGAGGTGTAACGTAACACATGTCCGTAACGGTGAGAATATACAGGTAATGGGTAATTTTGTTTTATACATTGTTTTACAGTGTTGTATCATACAATGAAGGTAACCTTATGAAATGCAGGTAATATTGTATTTTACAATGTAGGAAATTTTGTATCATACATTACAGATAATGTTACATTATACAGTGCGGGTAGTCTTGCGTCATACAATGCAGGTACTTATGTATTATCACCAGGTAATCTTGTATAATTATATACACGTACTGTTGTATCACTAAGTGTAAGTAAATATGTAATATGCAGAGCAGACAATTTTACAATTTACGCAATATTGTGTTATACTATATAAATGCTACTGTATTACATGATACAAAAATGATATTGCTCATTACAAATTATGTAATTTTACATTATATGTTGCGAATACTATTGTATTATACAGTGTAGACAGTACTGTAGTACACAGTGTATGTAATACTGTATCATACAATGCAAGGTGTAGGGGCTGGGTCGAGGTTACTTAGTGTATTGTGAGGTTAATCACTGCATCCAAGGGTTGAACAGTCTCCCCCTCCCTCCCACTCAGGGGTTGAAATATCCCCCTCCCTCTCACTCAGGGGTTGAACTCTCTCCCTCTTCCCCTCTCGAAGGAGGTTAACTCGCTCCAATTTAGCAGGTCCGCAATGCTCAACAGGTCTCATAGCGTTCAGCAGGTCCCATGGCGTTCAGCAGGACCCAGAACATTCAGCAAGTCCCACAAACGTTCAGTAGGTCCACGACGTTCAGCAGGTCCCATAAAATTCAGCAGTTCGCACAGCTTTCAGCAGGTCAACGTTCAGCAGGTCCACCAAAAACAAACGTACGGACATTATCAGGTAATGTATGACACTCTGGATAAAAAAAGTATATGAAAGATATGTGCATGAGAGCTGGGATTCGAACCCAGTTTCCTGGATAAGACAGAGCAAAGACATTAGAGGATGAGTCACGTGCTTGGCTGGTCAGGCGACACTCATGGGCTGGAGTTATGGCCCACATGGGAGCCATGGGCTGAAGCTCTGGCCCAAAAGAGACCAGTGAGCCGAAAAGTTATGGCCAGGACAACAATGACCCTTCTAGAGTCTGAGTAACACCGGAATCTTTTAAGTAGGTCGAAATTATGGCCAACAAGGGAGCCATGGGTTGAGGTTATGGGCCAGGAGGGAGCCATGGGCCAACGTTATGGCCCGGACACACCTGACTGTACCGGAATCTGTGTCAAGTCAGACTCATATCGGGAAATTTGTTGCCTCCTGACGACGTGATGGTATGGCCAAGGTCTCGTTCTCCTCCTGCAGGCGGGTCTTCGTGCTTGAGTTCTCCCTGGGGCTAGTGTGAGGAGGTACACGTCTAGCCCTAGGGATAGGGCCAGCGTGAGGGGTAGTGTGTAGCCCCAGGGGTAAGGCCAGTGTGAGGGGTAAGCGTGTAAGTCTCAGGGTGAGGGCCAGCATGACAGGGTAAGTGTGAGGGGCGCTGCATGAGGAATGTCCGACTTTTAACACTCTTTATAATAGCTTGGGGGAAGGGCAGGGAAAGAGGGGTCATTTTACGAAATGGCCTCCTGTAGTGCAGCTAAGAAGCACAGTCTGACACTCACCAAAGCTAAGACTACAAACAACTTTTTGCCATAATTATCATTCTCAGTTCAAAATGAGACGTGACCCTAATTTGTATGGAAGACGAGTCATAATCGAGTGTTGCAGAGACCTGGTGTGTGGGTCGGTAGGCGTATAATCGAGCGTCGCAGAGGACTGACAAATGGCCGGTGGGTGCAATCGAATGTCGCAGTGGAAACGTTTCATCCTTGTCTCCTCACGTGGAGTGCGTGCATGCGTGCGTGTAGGCGAAGCCACTGTACCCCCCCCCCCGTCTGAGGGAGCGCCTCGCGTGACTAGGGGCCATGGGGATCTGCGGCGCGGGAAGGAGACTGGCTAATCACCCTCCCAGGATCTCCGTGATGGATCGTCCTCCAGTAAGGAGGGGGTGTGCTGGGGACCCCCCTGCTACACCTATAATGCCGCCACCAGTGCCACCTTCTCATTAGCTAGTGTTGCAGGGGCAAGAGGCGACCGGATCATCTGTATGGACATTGCTAGTGATCTGTGGGGCGTGGGTCTTGCCTCTCTGTAGGCTCTCGGTTATCTGCCAGGCTGCCTTGTGTGTCAGGCTTGTGTGTGTACCAGTGACATGCGTACCTGTGTCATGTGTACCTGTATGGACGAATGTCAGGAAAAGTGTGTGTGTGTGTGTGTGTGTGTATGCGTCCGTTCGGCACTCCACTAGGAACGATCACCCAACTACGTGGGATCACCCACTACGAAGACAGTGTGTGAGTGGGGGGGGGTCTTCTTCCCTGACCAAAGCCCCAGGAAGCACGCAACATGCAGATTGACAGTGATGCTTATCTTGAAGCTGTCGCGTGTCATCGTGTGATAGTGGGAGTATTTACGGCCTCGTGACTCACACCACACCAGTGTCTCTCCACCAGTCATTCTTCCAACACTCGCACATACATACACCTTCTGCAGGTGCTCGACCACGCCAGCTTCTGGAAAATGATCATTATATCCGTAACCTGTGGGTTTCCGACTTTAGAGACCTCTTGCAATGTTAGGGTTTGTGTCAGGGTTGGTTCCTGAGTCAGGTCTGTGTCAAGACTCGTCTTTGTGTCAAAGTCAGCCCCTTTGCCAGGTGTGTTTCAAGGTCACTTCCCGTGTGAGTCGTATGTCAGGCCCGGTCCCTGTGTCAGGCCAGTGTCTGTCAGTGTCAGTTCCTGTGTCAGGCTAATGTCAATATCAATCTAGTGTCAATCCCTGTTTCAGGTCTGGGTCAAGGCTAGTCCTTGTCTTAGGCCTGTGTCAGTGCCAGTTCCTGTGTCAAGCCAGTTTCAATGTCAGTCCCTGTGTCAGGTCTGGATTAAGGCCAGTTTCTTTCAGTGTGTGTCAGGAACAATCTCTGTGTCACGTATGTGCCGCGGCCCATCCCTGGGTAAGGTGTGTGTCAAGGTCGGTCCGTGTATGTGTCAAGGCCAGCGCCTGTGACAGGTGTGAAAATGTTGACCCTACTCATTATTGACTCGACGGCCTGGAGACAAAGGGACTGCAGATGGCGTCCTGCTGACCCGGGAGGTCGTGAGAAGGCAGTGGGGGGACGTGGCCCCCTCAGTCGGGGGGGGGGAGAGGGAGGGGGGAGGTTGGGTGACACCCCCAACCTCCGCCCTTGACATCCGTGAACTTTGACCGCTGAGGAATCATCGCTTTAAATAACGTCTGTGTGCAGCGGATGATCACTGTCTTCCACGTCTCCTCCTTCATGTAGACGGCTACACCACCCGCGCACTTATGGGTGGGAGACATGATCGAATGTCGCAGAGACCTGATGTGCGGTTGGTGAGCGCACTACTCATTACCACCTGCTACTGACACGCTCGGACCCACTATCCTACATACCAGAACTTACCGGTAGGAATGCCACTCTCTTCAATGTGGTCTCCGAAAATAGTTCAGAGTAATAGGATACGTGAGCAGGAGTGAGGTTGTCGCAGGTCACAAAGAGTTGTCGCCGTCCCACTGACCTGATCTGGGGAAGGCAGCAGCAGCAGCCGTCGCCAACCCGGACCCCATGTGAGCACCTCTCGTAATGTCACCACAGAACAACTCAGAACTCTCCTTCATATTACTATCGGGGAATACGAGAATTCTGAGCAATGGACTCGTATGATTGATACATGCATAGCCTGACGTTCATGACAAGAACATTCTGTCCTGAGGTCTTTAGCTTCACTGAGAATAACATCTTCCTTGCCGGGTATAAAAGGTCTTTGTCCTAGATTCAAACATTTCTCAGCAGTCCCTAAACCTGACGTAATCCTACACCATATTGGAGGAAGGTGACAACTGCTGACCTGGACCATGGCGGCGGGAGGTTGCAGGAGCAGGTTGGGACTCTGGCGTTGGTTCCTTCCTCTCTTCCTTAGTTTTCGGCATTGATTTCGGACCCTCCTTCCTGTCGTCATGTTTTGGCGCTGCGGGTTTTTCCTTCTTCTCCTTCACCTCCTTCTTCTCTTTCACCCCCGTGTCCTGTACCTGAATGTAGAACGCACTAGCTAAATTAAGATCATATCAGGTAAGGAATTACAGAGATAACAGAACTAAAACTAGGAGGGTAGTTTACACAGCCAGTGTGAGGGAGGGAGGGGGGGGTACTGCCGTGGTCCCAGATATGACGAAGGGGGACCTCGAAACAGATGACATTTGCAAGTAATTGAGTGGCAAGTAATATAGGTTTTCAACGATGAGAAAAAGATCGATAGACAGTGACACTGGCGGGAGACAACTTGCGAGAAGTCAAAGGCTTCTTGTGTCCCAGCAACCCCCCCCCCCCACACACAGGTAGCCTCTGGTGGCTTGGGCGATTCATACTAGCCTCCCACAACCACCCACAAGGGTTCCTGGTGACTCAGTCATCCAAATGCATTTTGTGGTGGATGAAATCCCCCAGCCGCTCACCTAAATATCTTACGAGACCCGAAGCCTCGTGTTTCTAATACTATTCAAGGATTTACCTGCTACAATCAGCCGGATCACTGTCTCATAAGAGGTTCGAAGCCTTGATCCCATCTACTCTAAACCAGCCACCTACCTCCCAGGAGAGCTCAGCGCTCAGCCAGCCACAACCGCCTACCTGTATCTTCGGGGGCGGCTGCTGGGGAGGTTTGGATGTCCCGAGATAGTTCTTGTTGTCGGGGATGTCACCGTAGGCTCCGCCAGCCTCCAGATGTGCAAGGGCCCGTCGCAGGTCGCTCAGGTACAGCTTCCCTGGCTCCTCCGACAGCACCTGGGTAAAGAATGATACTAATGACCCTGTTACCTCGGCTGGTCAACAGCTGATATAGACATTGGCCAAGTCACACTATCGTGATAGCAGAGGGGAGACGTGACGCCCTACCTTACGGGCGCCGGAGTACATGTTGGCCCTCGCCATCCAGGGCTTGATGAGGGCCAGGATGGACACGGCCACGTCCCTCACCGTGTCCTTTCTCCAGCCGTCCAGGAACAGCTGGTCCCACACCCACAGGGACGCCGTCACGCTCACCACGCCAGCGAACCCCTGGGGCCCGCAAGGGAGAGAGACACACACAGTCAGATGATTGCTGCCACCCCATTGTTGACAACCCCACAACACCAGGGACCCATGCCCTCACAGCCCCACAACACCAGGGACCCATGCCCTCACAGCCCCACAACACCAGAGACCATGCCCACACAGCCCCACAACCCCAGAGACCTATGCCCACGCAGCCCTACAGCCCAAAGACCCATGCCCACACAGCCCCAACAAAATAGCGTACAACACAACATCCAGATTTTAAATGAGTACAATACATACCGTCAGATGCAAAAGAGAATGCATTTGGCGCACGTCGGGCCATGGGGACGGCAGTTATTGAGAGTGAAGATGAATGATTCATTGGATAACTACACACATACGTTCATTCATTCATAAATGAACGTCGAATTCTGACTAATCACCAACTTTCAATCACGCTTGCAATCATCTTTTTTCCTTCGATTTTCAGAAGCAAAAATGAACTCTTACTCTTTTCGGGAATTTACTGTCTATATACTCCTCTCTCTCTCTCTCTCTCTGACCTGGGCAATCCACTTCCTGACGAAGATGGCCGGGTCTGTGAAGATCTTCTCTTGCTTTGGCTTCAGGTTCTTGGTGCCTCTCTTCTGCAGTTCCTCGTACACCTTCCTCGAAGCCTTCGCCTCCTTCAGGAGCACCTCCGGTGGGAAGTCCTGACGGAAGAACAAGGTCCTCACAGTCCTATTTTGTAGTTTAGGACTGAACTACCTACTGGACTATCAACACTAACCTCCCGCTACTATTTTTTGCTAAGACTACTTATACTTATGGCTTTAACAACTGCGCTTATCGCTGATTCATTCCTCCTACTTATAATGATACTTCCAACAAATACATCAACAACAATAACAACAGCTATTGCCACTACTACTGTTACTACTACTACTGCTTTCCTACTACTGCTGCTGCTAGTGAATGTACTTCTACTTAGATTTATGAATCTGAATTATGAGTTCCCTAGCTTAGATCTTGGTGGAAACCTCGAACACCTTACGGGAACTAGGAACGAACCTTTCTACATCTCATGGCAACAAGGAAAGAACCACTGATCATCTCACAGGAACTAGGAACGAACCTCTGAATTCCACATGGGAAAAAAAAAATGTAAATCGAAGGTTAGAAGCCATTTTTTTCTCATACACCCAAAGGAGACGATAATTGCGTAATCTACTGTAATACCTCGTGTGATGTTGGGTGTACATAAATAGTCTCATATTTTAAGGCCTTTGTGTGGGCTCAATTACGTACCCTCTGATATACTGGAGTGTGACATCTGGCAATGATCGAGACTCTAATCTCTCCTAGTCACAATTTATTGCTCAAATGTATTGCTCCTTAAGGTAGCAGTCACTCTAGCTTGATCCGTCTCTCTTCATCTCTCTCTCTGGCTTTTGCTGCAGTTTTCATATTTCCTCCTCTGGTCAGTTTGTAACACAGCACCCGACAGGCCACTTAGGTCACACAGCACCCGACAGGCCACTTAGGTCACACAGCACCCGACAGGCCACTTAGGTCACACAGCACCCGACAGGTCACTGATTTCACACAGCAGCCGACAGGCTATTCATGTAACACAGCAGCCGACAGGCCACTTAGTTCACACAGCAAGCGACAGGCCACTTAGGTAACGCAGCACCCGAGAGACCACTTGGGTAACACAGCACCCGAGAGACCACTTGGGTCACACAGCACCCGACAGGCCACTCACGTAACACAGCACCAGACAGGTCACCGGGTTCCACAGACATTATGTAAGTGTTGCCAACACCAGGACTGGCCAACGCTATGTCGTCATCCTTCCTCCCAGAGCAAAGACTGTACAACTTCTGGCACCGCTGTCTGTACCTCTGTCTGTATAAGGTACAGCCACTTACCTTGAGGCTAATGCGGGAGACTTGTGTGGCCAGGCAGCTACTGATGTGGTCGTAGTACTGAGGATCGTTGTTCCTAACGACCTGGACGACCTGCTCGGCCACCTGGAACACCTCCTTCTGCTTCAGCTGGCAGTGTCGTCTCACCAGCTCCAGCTGGACCCCCAGCCGGATCACGTGCTCCTCTGCCGTAAACCCTACCCTTAGTTTACCTCAGATTTAGAAGGAATTTAATGAATATCTGGGAATGAACTTATCTGGAGTAAACTACTTCTAGTACACATTTGGGGTTAACCCCTTTTTGTAAAACCTTATTAGGAAAGAGACTATAGTATACTTAGGAGACTGAATACTATCTCCGAGGTAAACCCATCTCTGAGTAAATTCTTCCTTTAGTGTTCTAAGTCTGATGCGCTTCTAGAGATAAACTTCATGTAAATCATCTCTATGAAGTATACGAGACTTTTACTACATCTATGTGAATAAGCTCTGGTATCTACTTACCATTCCCTACAGCCTCTCTTTCTGACACAGTGAAGGACATGGGACTTCGAGTACTTGCCAACACTTTACCTTTACTTTGTCTGGCTGGAGGACCTGCGGCACCGAATACCTTCCACTACCTAATGTCTTCTTCGTCAGGCTGGAAGAGCAGCGCCTCTAGTACCTACCACCACCTGCCGTTTTCTTCTTCGTCAGAGTGGAGGACCTGCAACTCCGAGTACCTACCATTACCTAGCGTCTTCTTCTTTGCAAGGCTGGAGGACCTGCGACTTCGAGTACTTACTCACTTCGTAGAGTTCTATTGAAAGATCGACCGACCTCCACTACTGACTCACTACTTCCTCTACCATGACCTGTCACTAACCGTCTTCTTCGTCAGGGTCTTGCTTGAAGACCTGCTGCAGCGGCAGGAGCCAGTAGATATGGGAGGTGGAGAAGGTCTTAGAGTGGATGTGGAGGATGTTGAGGGCGCGGGCCGTCTGGATCATGTGGTCGTCGTCGTCCAGCGTTCGGAGCGTCGATGTGTTGTCGTACGCCTGGGCAGGACGACAAGTCATACGCTACAACGTCGAGCTAGAGGCATCGAGTGGTGCTGTAGGCGTAAGACACCATCGTGAAGGGGTAAGGAGTGGAAGCAGGGAGTCAAGATGGGTAAGTGGTGGTGGCAGGCATTCAGGAAAGTCAAAGAGTGGAGGCTAGAAATATTACAAAGACACACGAAGGAGAATTACCTACAAGACACTAGAAGAAAGGCATAAAACTACAAGATGAGTCGTATAGAGACGACGAATGAAAAGAAAGACAAAAGAAAGGACAACAAGAGACACAAAAGGCGAGAATAATCATACAAGAAAAGAAGTCTGAGAGAAAGACACTATATTGGATTTAGGAGTTCGAGGATTACCTCAATGACGGCGTTATCGATGGTTCGCCAGTCGTTGCTCCGAATGGCCCTCACCACCTTCTGGTTCTTCATCTCCTTGGCCAGCGTAGCGTCGAAGTTGCCCCTAATGATCGCCCTCAGGTCCTGGCCCGGCTTGGCCTTCACCTTGGCTGCCTCACGACCCGCCAGGTACTCCCACCAGAAGAACCGACGAAGGTTCGTCGGCAACCCTAGGAGCCGCGCCCGGAGTCTGTAGTGGAGAACCAGGTAGCTGAAAGGCTACATTCCAACTTCAGCGGGCTACGTCTGTGGCTGTATGGAAATGCGTAGTTTACTGGCCACAGTCGAAGTCATAAGGACCTCTCTCTCTCTCTCTCTCTCTTTCTTTCTCTCTCTCCCAGTTCTCACCTCTTCTTATGGTTTTCCTTCTTGGTATCTTCGTAAGCAATGAATGCCAGAAGTGCCTGGCCAGCCACGTCGGAGGACCTGGTGCCTGGCTGCGCCTTCCAATTGGTACCCGCCTCATCGTCAATGTCGTTACTGTTGCCATCATCGTCGTCGTCGTCGTCTTCTTCGTCGTCCTCGTCGTTCCTCTTTCTCTTCTCGTCTTTCTGGCCGTGCCTCTCCTCCTCCTGTTGGGCCCAACCAAGTGACCTGATGAAGCTACATCCATCAAGAACATGAGAGTCTCCTCACTTCCAGTACCGGGATGGCATTATCACCTGGAACATGAGGAGAGTCTCCCAACATCGCAAAGAACATGACAGATTCTTATCATCCTTCCGTAGCAAAATAATCCCTCAGTTTCTGGAAAATGACTGACTCCTGTATCGTAGATTGTGATCGCTCTTCGTTGCCTCCTGGAAAATGACAGCCTTCTTACTCTCTGCAACATGACAACTCGTCTCTCCCTGAAAAAGGACAACCTCCTTGCTTTCTGGATAAGATAGTGACATCACTTCATGGGACATGGAAACTGCCTCTCATTCCTTGGAACATGACGGCAACATCACTTCCTGGAACATGGAAACTGCCTCTTATCCCACCGTCTTGCGTCTGACGAGAGCATTCAGGAACAGGATCATTTCCTCACCTCTTGGAACTTGACGACGGTCGTGTGTCTCCTGAGCCCCTCGCGGAAGCTGGTGCGGACATCGTGGAGGAAGCGACCCAACTGGTCGTCCTGCTGGTAGTTAGCCACATCCTCTGGGTACCCACAATCCTGTCGACCAAATGGCGTTATCAGTAATGTCACATCCACATAAACAAACACAGAGTTGTCGAGGGTAGCGAGTGGGGTCACTCAGGGATAGATGATGAGTCCACAGTTAATTCTTATATGCGCAAATGACTTGCTAGATAAATGTAATTTGTATCTGAGTTTGAAAAGTTTATGAATGACGTTTGGAGCAAGGGGGCGTAGTGCATACTGCAGAATGAAGCAGAATACAGCCAAACATTTGGCTCAGTTAGTAAATTGAACCCTGGAAAATATAAGGTGATGAAGATAACAGAGGTGGTAAATGGACCAGATAGTGACAACTATAGATGGTGTAACAAGTTATAAGAACTAATGTTTAGCGAATCCTAGGGTCGACCTGTTGCCAGACACGGCACCGGAATATATCCTGTGGATTGTGACGTAGGCAAAGTACGAATTGATCCATTGTTAAAACAACTTTCAGTTACAGAGAACAGGAAATTGTTGAAGATCAAGACTGTGTACATACTGTTTCAACAGTTTGGTCTATCCGTCTGAGAAACTCTTGGGAAAGGTTGAAAGTAGTGCAACGAGATGCTGGAGAAGGTGTAAAGGAATACAAAGATGGTGCAATGATAAGTGGTATGCGTTATGAAGGAAGGATGTATGCTCATTGAACTGCCCACTCCGAAGGAAGACACAAGCTGGTGTCAGCAGGTAGGGGAAGTATACATATAGGTGTCAGCAGGCAGGGGACGTACACATGTAGGTATCAGCGGCCAGAGGATGTACACATGCAGGTATCAGTAAGGGTGTATTCATGCAGGTGTCTGTACTAACGGCCAGGGCGCGGGAGAGAGCTTGGTCAAGAAAGACGCGCGCCTCTAGCAGATATTTCTCCTTTTGCCGAGGGGGCAGCGGCGGCTCCTGCAACACACCAAGAACATTGTAGTCAACAGCGATTTCTGCAACACACCGAAAATATCATAGTCAACATTGGCTCCCGCAACACACGAACAATGCTGTATTAAACAACGGCTCTTGCAACACACGAACAACAAGCCAATAGTCTTGGCGTGTGGCGCACCTACCAGTATTCGGACGTTGTACTTGTGGTATGGGAAGTATTGGGTGGTAAACTCAGGCCCGAGCAGAGAGAAGAGTGCCTGCTGCTTGAAATCTGACCCCTGGGGCTGGTTCACGTGCGTGGCCAAGGCCCGGTTCACCTGCTCCAGCACCTGCCGCGAGTGGAAGGGCCCTCAATATTTATAGTAGAGATCGCGGCCATTATTCATGGCGCCTCGCGGATACGATGTTCGTTAGTGTCTTGTTTTTCTGCACGTTTGTCAAGTCTACAGGAGAAATGAACTTAAGTGGTGGGTAGCACGTTTGGACTGAAAATCAGTGAGACATGAGGGGTTGACCCAGGAGACTGATGGGCGTGAAGTAGCGAAGAAATAAAGGAAAGAGCGGAAAAAGAACGACTAAGGGAGGCGAAGATAATCCTTGGATTAGATCCAGACAAGAAGAGTGATACATGACTTCAGGCGCAACCAGGGTTTGTTGCAATGATATTGCACGTGAGGACGAACACGACTTTTGTCAAAGGTAAAACATTTGACGAGTGTACAACAGGAAGGAAAAAGAGAGGAAAACGCCGAGTTTAATAGAGGAATCTTTTGTTAAGGTCTGAGACGTTTTGATTTTAGGAGAGAATGCCCTGTAGCTGAAGTGGGTAGACAGCGTCATTAGAAAGAAAAAGCAATGTGGAAAATGTCGTGATAACCAAATGCCGATGTTACATGAGACTTCTCATACATGAGTTGTGGGAATGACATCAGAGCGCTGAGCAGGCATGACATTCAGGCTGCACGTTCCTCGAAAAAATTAATGCCTGGTGTGAACACTACCGTCATGGACAGTCACTAATATGGAAGAAATTATGTTATACATGCAAAGGAGAGACGGTGTACGTGTCTCAGCGAACACCAGCTTGGCTGAACACATTACTAACGTGACCTGAGAAGGAGAGAGAAAACCTGTAATAAAATATAAAATAGAGGTCAAGAGGAGGAATGTTTAGCGAGAAAAGCCTGATGCCAAGCACCTTGCAAAATGTTTTGAGGAAAAAGAAATAAAGTTGCCAAGTAGAAAGTCCGGAAATCTGCAAAGAAGAGACATGGCACTAACCACACTGCTGATCGAGGGGAGTTCATGGTCCTTCGTGATTATAGTACTTGATCCTTTATAAAAATGATTAGATTATGAGGAACACACTTTTTTTTTTGTGGGATGTAGCCTGGAAGACTGGCATTAGTATGAGGGTAAACCTTCAGCAGATGTGAAGAGTTTGGAAAGAGTGGAACCAGTTTTGGAGGACAGCACTCCAAAACGTGGAGAGTAATGCCCCCTGCGCCAAGAAGTTTCTGAGGATCAATGTGCCTGAAATAAGACATACGACACAGAGGTTAGCGTGAGGGAATTCGTAACGCGTAGAAGCCCATGATTGCCTGCATCAAAGGTATGGGATTTACATGTATCTATATCTTCACAAAGAAGTATATACATGTCTATCCACTTCTATCATTATCTCTCTATCTATCTGATCTTTCTATACGTTATCATATGACCCCAGGACCCCTTTCCATGGGGGTCCCGCAGTTTCGAGGCTGTACTTCACGCAGGAGCAGGGGAAATGACAGTCTCCTTTGAAGTTAGGAGATCCTCGACTAGACTGTACTCCTTTCCGTCCACTGACGATGATAGAGCCTCGCCAAACCTTGATTTCTAGCTCGTGGTGAAACCACTTGCAGGCAGAGTCCAGAAAAAACCTACATTAATATATTTCTTTTCATCATCCTGATGTTCATCAAATATCTACAATCCGTGAAAAGTAATTAGGTGTACGTAAGACACTGCCGATTAAGCTTTTCCATCGAGAACTTCAGGAACCAAAAAGGCACACAAATAAATGAAATTCATGGTAACGAAAGTTTTTTTTTTTTAGAGGTGTGTCAGTTTTTTCGCCAATGTTGTGCGAATACCAAGAAAATCACCACCACTCCACGCCAGTGCTGGAGTGGGGGTGGGGGGAGGGGGTACCCCCCTCATTTCTGGATATTGCCCCGCCCCCCCCCTCCCCCTAACCCCCACCCCACCCCCCACTGGCACCGCGAAGCACGGCGCTACGCGTCCCACATTGCTTTTAAAAATCACACTTCCTGACACTGCAGCGTCCCTGAACCCTTTCCATTTTAGCAGCCACAAAGGTATACGATCTAGCCAAGATAAGGGCGTCAAGGCTACGTAGGAAAGAAACGGTTACGAAGTAAAGAAAAAAGACAGAATCTGTGTCACTGGTGAGCGAAAAAGAAAAAAAAAACAGAACAACTTAGAACAATATCCCAGAGGCTGGTAGGCACAGACACACAGACTATGGCAATGGTGACTGAAGAAGTACACAGAATGTAGTATCTAAGGGAAGGGAAGTGGTGTGGTTGGGGCACAGGACTCCTGTCTGTGCCGTGTTAAGGGAAAACACAGCTGGATGAGGGAGGAAAGAAAAAGAAATGTAAAGACGAATTACAGAAGAATGCCCAGAGGTGTCTGCAGGGGAGGATTGGGTCGGGGGAAGGGAGGGGGAGAGGAGAGGATGGAGGGGAGGGGAGGGGAGGGGGAGGATATCCATCCACCCAGCGTCAGCAGTGTGTTGACGTCTGGAGTCGTGAGACGGTGTCAGGACTGCGTTGGGGGGACGTCAGACACCAGTGTCAGCTGTGTTGAGGTCAGGAAGCCTCAAACCTACGTATTTGTCAGTATTGTGTAGGTCAGGAACCCCTCAGAGCCAATGTCAGCTGTGCTGAGGTCAGGAGTCCTCAGACACCCTCAGTGTCAGCTGTGTGTCAGGAGAACGCAGATCCAGACGAAGCAGCAGCAGTCAGGACCGGATCGTATGGTTAGTGTCAGCAGAAGTCAGCCCCTCCCCCCATCCAGGCTGAGGGGGGAGGGGGTGAATGTGAGGGCCAATTTAACACGCAAGAATATCGACCCACTGTACCTCTCTATCCCCACCACTACCCCCTCCGTATGTCCATGCTCTTGTCTGTGCCACATCTAAGCCAACGTGACATTTCTTTTTTACACTTATCTATGTCACGTATATCTATTTTTCTTTTTTTCGTATACTTTTGTAGTTAGTTTTTAACTCACTATCAACATCAGTCAATGTCTGTACATTTTTCTTAACCAATTATCTACATAATGATATAATTTTCTGTACAATATATA
>JAYMFT010341141.1:0-15364 GCA_038088735.1 Panulirus argus
GATGGTTTGGGAGGTCTTCTACCCCCCACAGCTGGGTCTGCGACCTTACCTTACGTATATCATTTATATATATATATATATACACACACACATACACACACACACACTCTCATACACACAGACACACGTTTGTATACATATATAGATTAATACAGACAGAAATTTTGAATTGTTTCACTGAATTTTATATTAAACTCAAGATAATAGGTTATAAGACACACCACATGTTTATTATGTAGAAGAATTTTGTCGGATACATTATGCATTTTTCTGCTTCTCGTGTGTTTCATGACTGCGTTATAAACGCGTCAGGACATACATGTTGCATGGATCCAATCTTTTGTTTAGTTTTTAGTCTTTTGTTTAATGAAATTCTTTTTTTTTTTCCTTTTGTTGAGATGTTATTTTTAACCATATATTTTTTTTTTCTTATACGCTAGTCGTTCACACACACACACACACACACACACACACACACACACACACACACACACACACACACACTCCCCGTAAAGTACAAATGGATCAGTACTCTCTCTCTCTCTCTCTCTCTCTCTCTCTCCCTCCCTCCCAACTGCTTCGTTTGCCGATGCTGAATTTTAATATCGTGTTCCAGTCTGATGCCTGCGCTGATTGGATGACACCAGCAGCACTCCGCTGCTGATTAGGTACACATTTTGGCGCCTGGGCCGTGATTGGACGATGTCATTAGCAAACTTGATTGTGATTGGACGATGTCGTTAGCAAACTTGATTGTGATTGGACGGTGTTATTAGCATATATATTTTTTTTTTTTTGAATTTCTAAGCAACTTGATTGTGATTGGTAGACGTTATTAGCATGTTGATTGTGATTGGACGACATGCATAGTAACCTGATTGGCACTGGATGACGTTATTGGCCTCTTCATTGTGATTGGAAGATGCTGTTGTGTAAACATGATTGTGATTGGACAATAGCAGAAACTTGATTGTGATTGGTTGACATTGATAATACCTCGATTGCGATTGGATGATGTGATCTCGAACTTGTGATTGGATGATATAGTTGCCAGCTTTGTCTTTATTGGACGATATTACAATCAGCCATACTTATATGATGATAAAAGTAATTTTTTTATAAGTAGAATAGTAGTAATTACTTAAGAGCACTACAGGAGAGCCTGAGAAATGGGTTTGAAAGATAATTTTTGACAGGAAAAGATAAAGTCAGACGATACCGTCTTATGTATACCTTACCTTGAGTTTACCTTAATGTAAGTATACCTTACGATGGTTTCGGAGGTCTTCTACCTGCCCCGTAAGTTTACCTTACGATACTTTTTAGAGTATCTACCCCCGAAGTTTACCTTACGATAGCCTTCGGGTATCCAACCCATCAAGTTTACCTTACGATACTTCTTAGGGTATCAACCCTCCAAGTTTACCTTACGATAGCCTTGGGGTATCCAACCCCTCAAGTTTACCTTACGATAGCCTTGGGGTATCCAACCCCTCAAGTTTACCTTGCGATAGCCTTGGGGTATCCAACCCTCTCAAGTTTACCTTAGATACTTCTTGGGGTATCAACCACTCAAGTTTACCTTACGATAAGTCTCGGGCTATACTCCTACCCGACTGGCCAGTTCCCATCCCACAGAAGACGTCCCATAACCAGTCCTGAGGGCCGCTGGTCAGGTGGGGCCCTTCGGCTGCCTGTGCGCTGAAGAAGGCGCTGCTGGTGGCCATTGTGGTGGTGCCTTTGGGAGATGAAGGCGAATGAATATTGTATTTAGGCTTTTGTATCTGTGATGAAAGACTCTTCTCCTGGGCACCTCCATCCTCTTGCACCTCGCCTCTCTCTCCTCCTCCTCCTCCTCCTCCTCTTCTTCTTCTTCTTCTTCTTCTCCTCCTTCTCTTCCTCCTCCTCCTCCTCCTCCTCCTCCTCCTCCTCTTCTTCTTCTTCTTCTTCTTCTTCTTCTTCTTCTTCTTTTTTATTTAACTGTGCAATACTCTCATAATTCGTACCACGGGATTTAATTGCTAAAACATAATCTAATTCTCCTTTAATTACCTATACTTGGCAGAGTTAATGACCCGAGCATGAGAAGAGAAATCGCTACGTATAAATGCAGTTATTTTGCTATTTGCCGATCTAATTTGCGTCCCACGTGGATTCAATTTTGAAAGGAAATTGGATGTTAAAACCAGTATATATAAGCAATACCAACGATGAAATCCCATTTTTATAATCCCACAGACTCGCTGGCATAAAAGGCTGTACTTGCTCGCTGAAAAAAAGTGATCTTGGGCAGGATTAGATTTTTAAGTAGAAGAGAGAGAGAGAGAGAGAGAGAGAGAGAGAGTTGTAAGTTAATGGACCGAGCGAAGTGCATGGCGGGAGTTCGTGAATACGTATGCGCAGACGTAAACCAATTGCGCAGTCGTAAACCAGTTGCGCAGACGTAAACCAGTTGCACAGACGTAGACCAATCGCGCAGATGTAAACCAGTTGCGCAGACGTAAACCAGCCGCGCAATCGTGAACCAGTTGCGCAGACGTAAACGAATATCGCAGACGTAAGCCAATTGCGCAGACGTAAACGAATATCGCAGACGTAGGCCAATTGCGCAGACGTAAACCAATTTTGACTGCGTCTGTGATGGAGGTGAGGTGAGATGGTTGGGTTTACAGATGAGTGGCTCTTAAGTGGCATCAGATGGTGGTTGGTGACACAGGTAGAAGGAAGCTGGTAGGAATTTAGGTTGACAGCTGGTATGGGCAGATGGCTAGTGGTAGGGTTACAGGAGTTATAGGCAGATGGTTTTTAGCTAGGGGGGGTTTATAGAAAGATGATTAGCAGTATTATTGAAGCAGGTAGTTGAGGAGGACACAGGATTTATATGGTTGGCAGGGCTATATAGACAGATGACTGGTACGGGTATAGACAGGTAACTTAAATGTTTATAGCTAGTGGTTTTAAAGGTTATAGATGGATCTTATACATGTGGATGCCACAGATAGAGAGACAGACGGATTTAGCAAGGATGTGATGAAGTGTGTGGCTGGGTAGCACTGTAGTGATCAGGATTAAGAATGTATATGACCGATTCGGATGGAGTTTGATGGGATAGGCCTGGAAAAAGGTGTGGTACGTACGTCCGCTGGGATGTGGGATGACGACGGTGGTTGGATGGGACATATACGAGTGAGTGAATGGGACAGGAACAGTGCGAAGGTAAATTATTGTGAGGTAGAATTGCCACTTTATGGCTTAGAGAGAGAGAGAGAGAGAGAGAGAGAGGGGGGGGGGGAAGCGGAATCAGAGACAGGGGGCAGACAGACAGGCAGATGGTTGGCTAGGAGAGAAACATATAGCTGACAGATATGTCTGACCGTAAATACAGATAGATTAGAGACAGAAAGACAACACGTAGGCGGGGGTAGAGATAATTTGTACAGACAGACGACAGACAGGCAGATGGGACAGGGATCTAAGAAGGATACAGATTGAGGACAACTCGGATATATATACTGAAGACAAACCATATGTTTAACCCTGAAGAAAAGCCATTTGTATACACATAAGACATCTCTGTTACAGAAAGCATTTACACACAATGTTGTATCTGAACACTTGAAAGAGCCACGGCAGGTAACCTTAGAGTTCCACAGGGCAAATCCAAGACAGAAGACAGACTTGATTTTTAGTGTAAAACTAAAATACAGTCACACCTAAACACTAATGACTTCAGCTCCACACGCCGTCCCACCGACTCCACAGTACAGAGGCATCATATGTATAACTAATGTAGAACAAATGCACAAAATTTCTCCCGAGATTCCCACATTGTAATTGAAGCACTTCCCTCCAGCGAAGCCTAACTAGTTTCTGGATAAAGGAACGGCAGTTCCACCACTGCAGAACAACAGTGTTTAAGAAACAAAAGAAAGTCCAGACATTCTAAAGAGAAAGCGGTAACAGTCCCACTAAAAGGGAGAATGATTTCTAACAGAGCACCAAACAGGTTTCAGAAACTAGTCCTGACATTTCCACAAAATGTCTCCTTCGGCTCGAGAAAATAGTCCCATCAGCTTCATATGTAGCCCCAGCAAGGGCCACATAACAGCTTGAGCATCTCCTTGAAATAATAGTCTCAACAGTTCCACAAAATAGCTCCAACAGTTCCTCAAAATAGCTCCAACAGTTCCACAAAATAGCTCCAACAGTTCCTCAAAATAGCTCCAACAGTTCCTCAAAATAGCTTCAACAGTTCCTCATAATAGGCCCAGTAGCATCACTAACTGCTTAACAAAATAGCCCCAACATCTCCACAAAATAGTCTCGGTATTCTCTGAAAATAACACCAAGAGTTGTACGAGGCTTGTCAGTCCCACAAAATAGCCCCAGTAGTAACATGAAATAGCCACAACTGTTTCACAAAATAGCCCCAACATGACCACAATACAGCCTCGAGAAAATAACCCCATCAGATTCACAAATTAACCCAAACATTTCCAGAAAATTTCCCCCACGAAAACAAACCCAATAGTTCCACAAAACAGCCCCCGGCAGTTCCAGCAAAATAGCCCCAGTATTTCCTATCACCAACAGCTAACACTATCCCTTAACACGGACGCATCGATGCGTCGGCCCCCACCTACGCACAACAACGACCCATTACCGTGGCCGTAAATGCGTCTTCGCCAGACGAAATATAACATCACATCTGCGATGCATTAGTGGCTTTCATAATGACCGAAAATACACCGAATCGGGTAACCTGAGATGAGGGAAAGACGTATGCAACATTCCGTGTATAACTCAGCGTGGAAAAGATTTTGCCTAGTGGCCAGGGTATGGGGGTAGGATGTATAGATGTATGATATGCACACGATGTATTAGGGCTTGGCTTTATGAAACCACCTGTGAATGAGGAGAAATTACACGCCCACGTTGTGTTGATGGTGTATAGGGAGTGACTTGTGTGCTTTCAGCGTTGTGGCGAACTAAGGTTTGGTCATATGATGAACACAGAATGATTTGGAAGTTTCGGGAGTCGTCGCTTGCAGTACTTACACAGGGTTGGTGTTTGGTATTGTATGTAAGGGTGTTGGTATATACTGCACATATCTGTGTAGTATACAGGACGTAGTAGGTGTATAAGGCCCAACGCAATGTTTAGTGAGGTCAGACTGTGTTTCCTGTAACGCATACGCTTTTCGTGTACGAAACTTTGATTATTAGTTGTGTGTTACGGAGAGAGTTTTATATGTGTGTGTGTGTGTACGGATATACCATAATGTGGATGAGACATCTATGGTGTATCTGTGCAAACAACATCCGGGTCTCGCTAAACCTCACCCCCAACGTGCAAGGTTACACGCCCTTTCGTAAACATATCGCCAAGTTGGAGTGAAATATATATATATATATATATATATATATATATATATATATATATATATATACATAATATACACACGTATATACTCACCAGCGAGACGAGGATTGTCTTGATGTGTATCAGGTATTTCCTTGGCAGCCCACCTGCGCAGCGGGGCATCTGTATGCCCTCAATATGCACGAGAGAGAGGGAGGAGGAGGAGGAGTGAGGAAGGGGGAAGGGGGGAAGGCAGGCATATTTCTTTCAGTACATCAACCAGGGGGAAGGAGGAGGACAACGGGAGGGGTGGGAAGGGAGGGAAAGGGGGGTTGATTTAGTGAGGTGCCTCCTTCGAGACGTATGCCAAACTGTGTTGTCTGTTTACTCTCACTCAGATCGCTACACGGGACGTGGGTAGAGAGAGAGAGAGAGAGAGAGAGACGTCTGACGCCCCTCCCATCTCAGAGCCGCGATGAACAAAGGACGAGACGATTTTCTCGGTGTTGGAGTTGTATTTCACAGGAAATGGGGGGGGGGGAAGGGGGTGCTAGCGAGGGAAGAAGGAGGAGGAGGAGAAGAAGGTGGAAGAGGAGGAGGAGGAGGAGGAGGAGACACACCAAAGCCGGAATCCGAGGGGGAGTTGGACAAAATGAGACGTTTACACGCACAAAAAAAGAAATCCTCAGATATTTCGCAGGAGTGTGAGAGAGTGTCCCACACGCCTGGTACCTCACATGATCTTAGGGCAAACCTTGGGGCTTACTCTGAAGCCTTGTCCTGTGTCCCGCTTTGGGAAGCATATTGGAGACAACCTTTGACACCGACATTAGCAAAAGTAGCAATATCATCAGCGGCGGTGGCAGCAGCAATAGCAGGAACAGCATTGGGAGCAGCAGGAAGCTACAGTAACAACAGTAACACCAGCAGTTAACAGCAGCGGAAGTAACAGTATACAAACAGCACTGGCATCAACAGATATTTGCAACAGCAGCAACAAACTCGAGAGGAACAGCAGCAGTAGTAACGGCATGTGCAGCAACAGTGGCAACTGCAGTAATCTTTGCGTCAGAGGCAACGCCGCTTAGCATTAACAGTAGCAACAGCACGGGACGGTGTCGAAACCAACAGTAACAACGCGCGTAGCGGTGGCTTGTAACAACAGCAGCAGCCTCGGCATCAGTAACAGCGTCACCAGTACCAACAACATTAGCAGTAACAACAGCTTCGCTGTCAGTAACAACAGCATTATCAGAAGCAGTAACAACATCCCAGCATCAGTAACGACAGCTCCGGTATGAACAGCAGTAGCAGTAACAACAGCCTCTGCATCAGTAAGAACAGCAACAGCAGTATCAGGAGCCTCAGCATCAGTAACAACAGCACCAGTAACAACGGCAGTAGCGGTAACAACAGCAGCAGCAGTAACAAAAGCCTCAGCATCGGAAACAACAGTACCAATATCAACAGCAACAGCTCTGATATCAACAGAGCAGTAGCAGTATCATAAGTAACAGGCCCAACTTCAGCAGCAGGAGAACCAGTAGCATCAGTAGCAGCAGCAGCAAGATCAGAAACTACAGCCCGCCGCATCAGTAGCAATTATTCGTGCACCAGTAACAACAGCAGGAGCAACAGATGCTTCATAAGAAGCAACAGCCCTCAGAATCGGTAGCAACAGGATAAAAAGAAGGGCGCTGGATGTAGCCCTCCTGAACCTCAGAAGCAACAGCAACAGTAACAGCAGCAACAGGAGGAAGAGAGAGAGGCAATGCATATAGCGCTCCCTAAATCCCAGAGGCAACAGTAACAGTAACAGCGGCAACAGAAGAGAGAAATGCTGTGCATGTAGCCCTCCCAAACCCCCAGAAGCAACAGTAACGGCAGCAACAGAAGAGAGACGGGCTGTCCATGTAGTCCTCCCAAACCCCCAGAAGCAAGAGTAACGGCAGCAGCAACAGGAGGAAGAAGGGCGCTGCCTGTTGCTCTGCCGAGCTGCAGCGCAGATGAAGGCATCACCTGGGCCACATGCAGGCACATTATCAGGCCAGCATTATAGACTCATCAGCGGGCGCAGGTGGGGTCCAGCCCGCCCTCGCCAAGTCTTATCTCCACACGTGTCTATCGGCCTTCTCGGGAATCTTAATTCCTTTTGTTATGAATCCTTGGCTCGAGATCTGTGGGCTCCTCCGATGCCTTATCTTGAACCACCACCCCCCCCCCTTGGCTCGGGACCTGTGGACTCCGATTCCTTATTATGAAATCCTTGGCTCAGATCTCTTACTCATGAAGGACTGGTTTCCTTATCTGCTCTGTCGGAGTGGGTGTTGACGGATCTTATTTGTTGAGAAGCGTTTGATATGGCTGAAGTTCTCTCTCTCTCTCTCTCTCTCTCTCTCTCTCTCTCTCTCTCTCTCTCTCTCTCTCTCTCTCTTATACATGTCAGTGTTTTATCAATTCATGTGAGATTATTCGACACGACCGAGTTTTTTGTTTTTCTTTGTTTTTTTTAAGCTCTTTTCAAAGTTTATTGATGTGGGAACGCAAATTACTGCACGCCGTTCGCTTGTGGATGAAAATACATTCAGTTTGGCTGACGGGAAAGACTTAAAGTACATTCGTTTTCTAGGTAACGCGGAAGTGAAACAGATATATGAATAAAATTTCTTTTTTCGTAGGTGGTTTTTCATCCAAGCTGAAGTGCCACATTTCATGATGACTCTCACACTGAACTGGTTGCTACACGTTACTCAAAGAATATAAAATTTTGCTTTGTAATCAGACGTGCTTGAATCACATTTTACGCAATCGTTTCACCTTCCAATCTATACATTTGATAGATATAGTACACTGGAGCTCCGCTGTGTATACACGAAGAGAGATTCGTCTGCACGGAATGTCTTCGGGTCTCAACATGACAAATACTAATGTTTAGCGAGACAAGGATCTGTTTTAGCTGGACGAATGCGACGGAAGTCGTACGTGCTAGAGATATTAGAAGAGGGTGACTTTCTGTATAGTATGGAGATCTTATGGGAAAAGTGTTCCACTGTGATGTAAATGAATTCATCATTACCTTACGCCAAGGCAGTACATCCACGTACACCAAGACAGACCATATACACCAGAGCTGCTCTCTTCTACATCGAGACATTACCCCAGTACACCATAGTAACGCTGTTATACATCAAAACAGACCCCCGTACACCAAAACAACACCCCTGTACACCACGACAGCAACCCCGTAAACCACAGCAACACTCCCATACAACACAGCAACACCCCTATACCCTACAAACAAATATCAATCAACACCCCTGTACCTCACGTACACCATGGCAACACCCGCCGAACACCAAGAGAAGCAACCTGAACAAATTAATAACACACACACACACACACACACACACAGAAACACACACACACACACACACACACACACACACACACACACGCAGCAGCAGTACAAGACCAGCTTCTAACTCATTATGTGCCCACTCTACTGATAAATACTAAAAAGAGCACCAACCTCCAAGGACTGGTTAATCCGCATTATTCCCTCGCTCATATAGAAACAGACAAACGGGAAATTAGATCTGCACGCGGGAAAATGTTTATATTTGCATAATATCCGCGTAGCTTTGCCATAATAACTTATTACAAATTTGGTAAAACACGGCGGCGGTGGGCTCCATTCCACGATTTAGGCCATCCCTGAAATACTGTATGAAGACTAAGCCAAACAGGTTGGTGCTTCCTGCTGCATTATGGGTAACATGAGCTTTCACAGGATTGAATTCTCCACAACGCGAGCATTTTGTGCGTGCGTCTCTCTCTCTCTCTCTCTCTCTCTCTCTCTCTCTCTCTCTCTTTCTTTGTTTTCGTTCTGCTTTTGTGGCTTGCGCGCGCAAGCCAGTTTCAATCCTCGATGTTCGACGTTTCGTCTCGTAGATGTTTCGCTCTAGTTTCGGCAAGTCGTTCACTAAGTTTACCCGCGATGGATTTGTATACCTTAGGATCATATTACAAATTACGAGCTGCGGTATCTTATGAGAGCGAAGGCAGAGTAGTACTGCATTGGCCGTAAGTCTTATCTCTTATCTCTCATTTCTTTTGCTCTTCATTCCTGAGATTAAATATTTCTCACACGGCTATGAGCGTAAAGAGCATATGGATCAGTCTGAGGAGCTTACGGCTATGCCCTGGTTTATATTAGGTAGCCACGATGCGCGACCAACCAACCAACCAACCAAACTGCTCCCGTCTTCTGAATCAACCACCAACCCAATGTCGGTTTCCATTCAGGGCGACAGAGAAAGATAAACCATCGTCTTTGCTCACCTATCAGGTATCCTATGGCTTTCTCTTCGGTTTGATATTTCTTATAGGTCTGGTATTAATCATTTACATTGTGTGGTGTGATCCTGTCTAGAATTAACGTGCAGAAGCCTTACATAAATATGGAAAAGGTTCAGTTGTGCCTTGCTGAGGGACGAGGTGGGGTCAAGTAGGAGTCGTATATCCATAGGTTCCAGTCGAGGTTCTGGACGCCAGGAGGTCAATCAAGGTCAGACGTCCAGGCATCTCTTGCAGCATCATAAAATACACCGTAGGTCAGTTGTGGGTAAGTTCTAGAATACCTGTGGGTTAGTTTTTTAGGTCCCGCTACCCACGAATCTCTTCTGGTATCACTTGGGTCCGTCAAGGTCAAGCTGTCACAGCGATCCTGCCAAAGCCAGCTTGAAGGTCAACTAGCAAACGATGCTGTGACGAAGCTTAGCACCAGAACGTGTAAGGAGATCTTAAACAACCCCCCCCCCCACCCACCCACCCCACCCACAGAACACCTGAACTGTGTCCGTAAAGACGTTGGGTGTGTGTGTTTATTAACAACAAAAAATGCAAATTTATGTAAATCCTTCTCGAAACCATGTGTAGAAAATTTACGTGGTGAAAAGTTTACATTTTTATTGAGTGTATAATTCAGTATCATAATTTTTTATTGGCATTGCTAATTACCAAGTCATATATGTATGTATATATATATATATATATATATATATATATATATAATGATTCTTTACCTGTATCGTAGGTGGTCATCACAAGTTATTTGTAAGTAAAAGGCTTAAAAGATAACTTGAGTAGAAGAAAATGACTCGTGTGATTTAAAGCGAGACGCTATACTTGTAAGAACTTAAGATGAATCGTTAGCAATCTGCTTTCTTTATATTAAAGATTAGATAGCTATCTTATGTGTGGTATGTGTGTGTGTGTGTGTGTGTGTGTGTGTGTTACCTATTTGTACTGTTTGGGAAGCGAGTCTTTTGCACTAGTGGGGCGCCTTCTCTTAAACTTTCCCTATTATCATACAACTTTTTAAGCTTAGGTATGCTGTCCACAATCACTGTCTCCTCACTCGATTTATTCCATTATTCCACCACCCTTTTATAAAAGAACTCCTTTAAATCTTTTCTAACAAGTCTCTCTCTTAATTTCAAGTTATGTTCACGTTTGCGTCATCAAAGTGCTTTAAAAACTTTTAAGGTTGTGTGTGTGTGTGTGTGTGTGTGTGGCCGAATTCGTCTTGTGTATAGAAATAGTTGGGTCCTGATTTATGTCCCACCCAGATGGCATTATTCAAGTCATGGCCTTCCTCCTCCGCCTGTGTCCGTGTTTGTGTCTGTAAGTCGCATCTTGAAACATTATCCACACATCTGATTGTTTACACATATGTATTATATATGGCTGTCCTCTGTGTGTGTGTGTGTGTGTGTGTGTGTGTGTGTGTATCACTTTTGGTGTGTGTGTTTCATTGGATTTAACCGTCCGCATCTGCTTCAGTCACTGTGATCTGAAAGCAGCAGTCATTCTTTAAGGAGTTTATCTGATACCCAGACTGTTCAGCAGACAAGAACGACGCGTGCTTATCTGTTTACCCACTTACGACGTCCTGCCCGTTCATCTGTTCACCTAGCTGTTCCCTGGATATTCAAGCAGACAGGGATTGAACTTGGTCAACTGTTCACACACTCGCGTCTTGTGGGAGGTGTTCAGCAGACAGAAACAAATCATCTGCTCACTTAACTCTGTCCTGGGTGTTCAGCAGACAGAGACGACGCCAGCTTACCAGTTCACGTGTTCATATCTCGAGGTGTTCAGCAGACAGGAACGACGGGTGTTCCTTTGTTCACCCAGCAATGTCTCAGGTATTCAATAGAAACGTACTACACGTGTTCACCCGTTCACCCAGCTATACCCTGGGGTGTTCAGCAGACAGGAACAGCATCTCCTCACTCAGCCACATTCACGAGTATCGCAGGTGATGTGTGAGGCGGGGGTTGTTTTGTGTGGCTCGCCATTTCACCTAATCGCCTGGCCTTGTCTTGCGGTACAAACTCATCCATCTCATACCAGGGGAAAAAAGAGTCCATCTCACGAAATCCACAGCGCAGAGATGAATTTTTACGTCTCCATAGGTGCGAGTATCACTCTGACACCACCACCTTCGATAGTGTAGAATTTGCCTCGTGCAAGCAAGCAAGTCTAATTAAGATGCCTCCGGGGGTGTGCCTCTCTCTCTCTCTCTCCCAGGTCTCCCCTCCCCCCCCTCTCTCTCTCTCTCTCTCTCTCTCTCTCTCTCTCAATCACTTAAAAAGCCACGCGAATAGATGCAGACTTTGAGTGGTTCAGACCTGCGCACAAACATCTTCACCTGTCCATGAGGCGAGACACACCCGAATATTCTAATTTATATTTCTCCTGTGAGAGAGAGAGACACACACACACACACACACACACATACGCACGCAGTAGGGCATGCATCAAGAAAGATCTGTTCAAGATTGGCCCCAGCCAGACACACTCTGACGTCAAAGCGGTGTGTGTGTGTGTGTGTGTGTGTGTCGCATCGCACCTGGCCCTTCTTCGTATTGCATTGTCTCCCCACCGACGCCACCAGCCAGCCAGCCAGCCCCCCACCCCTCCCCCCGAACCCCTCAGACACACCAGAGAGATATTTGCTGGCAGGGATCCCCTCGTTGACATCTTCTCCCCCACCCCCTCTCCACCTTCCCTCCCTCCCCTCTCTAAGTCGAACCACCGAGGGGAGGGAGGGAGGGGGGGCAATGGGCAAGGTGGGGAGGGGACGGGGTAGGGGTGGGGAGTCGGAAAGAATGGTGCCAAAGACTTGCTATATGATCTTGAGTCAAAGCTTAGGTATGTGGGCAAAACGTCCTCGCCTGTGAACTCTACTCGAGCGCGGTGGGGTGTCACCAGTGTCACTTGCGGAAGGTACTTGTGTCATTGGGGGGGGGGGGGAGGAGAGGGTCACATGAAGGTGACACGTGCCAACGAGAGCACGGCCGCCGGAGTGTGTCATACGATCCCTTTATTCAGAGTCATGAAAGGCTTAAAAGAAAATGTCATGTCCTTCATTCACGAGGGAGTCGAGCCCTTGAGGGAGGTGGGAAACCACTCCTAATGCCACTTGACTTTACCAGAAGAGTCGAGACGTAAAAGTTATGCGTAGGCCAGTAGGGTGATGCACGCGTAGGTCATTAGGGTGACGCATACGTCGGCCGATACATTGACTTTCAATAACAGATTCTAACCAAATCACAACTGACAAACGTAACCCATTTTTGACTCCCAAGGGGATCTTCAAAGTGCATCATCAAATCTAGATAATCGACTCCCACTCGACGTCTCAGGAATACAGACTCCCACCCACCACCCAATCGAGAACGCCCTACGACATTGGACACACACAAGAAGAAGACCCCCACCCCACACCCCCACATGACCCTTATCCCATCCCCAACTCATACCCTGAGAGCGTTGCTTCAATATACGCTGACAATGCCAATGGTGTCATATAACCCCAAATCAAGCTAAAGTGGGTTAAAGGCTGCCATTAATGTTGACTGACTCCCTCTCTCTCTCTCTCTCTCTCTCTCTCTCTCTCTCTCTGTGGACGTGTTTATCTTTTAGTGGGCGTGTGATTAGCTAGTGGGGTTGTTTGTTCTATTTGTGGAAGTGTGAACAGTGTTCCTTTCTGTTCTACCTGTGGTCGAGCGCTGAGTGCCTCCTGTGTTCTCTCTTGTGTGTGTGTGTGTGTGTGGGGAGGGAGGGGATGGGGATGGGGGGAGGGTCGCCGTTGTAGGAGTTGCGTAACAGTGTTCTAAATGCATATATCCAGCTGCGTGGAGTAATGTTGCTGTGTTCGTCTGGGAGAAGTGCGAGTAGGGCTCTGGTGTTCTTAATGGCGAGTTATTGAGTAGCGTTTGTGCGAGTAAGTACTGTCAGTGTTCCAAGTGCGGATGAAATAGTGGTATTATGTTCTGCTTGTGTTATTTTAAAGTTTTCCTGTTATGGGTGCGAGAGTAGTAACGCCGTGTTTCTACCTGGTTTCGAGAGATGCGTGTTGAATTATGGGATAGTGTTACGGCGTTCTACTTACAAGGGCGTGTAAATAATATTGATGTGTTGTATTTCTGGATGTGTGTGTGTGTGTGTGTGTGTGTGTGTTGAAGTGATATGTTCTCCTATGGCTGTTCAAGTGCCAATGTTGTGTTCTAAGTAGACAGGCGTGTTTGTGTAGCGTTCTTGTGTTTGACATAGCGTGTTTCTTGGGACCATTTGTAAACACGGGCGTTGCTAGATTGTGACGGTAGTTGATGGTAGTTGGTGGTGTTGGTTGCTGAATGTCATGGGTGGTTAATTGCGGTGGTGACAGTCTTACTAGATGCAGTGTTGGTGGAGATGTGGTTAGTGGTGGTGGTGGTGGTGGTGATGGGAGGAATAATGTTGTTGGAGATTTTGCTGCTGCTGGTGATGATGAATTACAGGGATGGTGCTGGTGGTGAAGATATTGGTGATGATGAAGGGATCGGGGGGGGGGTATTAGTGGTGATGCCGTCTGTGACGATCAGAGAGTCTTGGTGATGAAGACCGGCGATGGTGATGAATGTGATGTTTTCGATGATGGACTTGATGTCTTGGAGGTGATGACAATATTGGTGTTGGTGATGACAATGATAGCGGTATTGATTGAGGGAGTGATGTAGAAACTAAGACGAATAAAGTGTTGGTGATGAATAATTGTGTTATTTTTTTGGTTGGGGATGATGAGTAAATGTAGTAATTAAGACCTGATGATAGACAAGAGGTTGATTAGCGGAGTTGACGGGTGACGCTAATGGTGACGGGTATGGTGACTTTTCATTAGTCAAAATGCATCGGGCTGACTTTACATGGCCACCGTCGCTGAAGAGAGTCGTACGAGTCAACACGCCCCTTCGTTCTATTAGCTTGCTGACGTGACCGACTTGAGCTTCGTCGCTGACTCGGTCCTAACGTGATTATAAGGCAAGTAGCAAAGACCACAATGTTAAACATCGCCATCATTGTGATTCTCTGTCACGTTCTAAACTTTATACGATGTCCATCATAAAAATATCCGCCCCTTCCTTCCCTCCCCCCAAAAAAAAGATAGATACCCTATGTTTTTATATCTTTCGAGTACCTAACGTACCTGTTCAGAGATCCTTCCAAACGCAAGAACAGAACCAATCGAGGTAAATCAAGACGAGGAAGGACAAGATCCAGACGGACATTACATAGTGGGAGATCTTCCGAAGAATTTCAGTTTAAAATTGGCGATAAAACTCCCGGTAAAGAAAGTAATTATGATCATCTAAAACACACACACACACACACACACACACACACACACACACACACACAAACGCCAGGAAAACATCCCCACGGGGTCGCCACAGATCCGAGGATAAATAAATATAACGATAACTCAAGCGGCCAGACAAGATGCCTGCCACCGCCACCATAACAAACAATCGCCGGCATTTTTACACCTTTCCCGCTGGGGATTTGTTACCCCCAGCAAATTCTTCATCACCTCCATCAGCCGCCCAGGACCTCCCCCCCCCCCCAAAGCCAAGGGGAGAGAGGGGGAATGTCTGTTTGTGATTACTATTTGTG
>JAYMFT010341252.1:0-23105 GCA_038088735.1 Panulirus argus
TATATATATATATATATATATATATATATATATATATATATATATATATATATATATATATATAATGATAATGATAACATGGAGTAGGTCGTCCCATCATATATTGCCACTGAAGGTCGAATTTTAAGTCAGGGTTCAGGCAGTACTTTTAATCATTCAGAATTTTTCACAAGCTTGTAAGATGCAAGGGGAAGAGAAGCAGGAGTGGCCGGCTATGTGTCGTGTACTGGAGCTGATTTTTACGCTGCATATTGCAGGAGATGCAACTGTCAGTTTGTCGATACCACGCGGGAAGAAGCCTTAGATTTGAAAAGTCGGAGGTTATTGGCTGCAGACACAGAGTTCATACATAATTCCAGTGACGTCAGGGGGAGAGAGAGAGGGGGGGAGGTGAGGGAGTGCCTGACCGATTGACAGCGGCATCGGGAGGGAGTGAAGCCTCACAGGCCATGCAAGGGTGAGGCATACGGTTGAATTTCTCTAAACGTTAAACGCAAAGTAACGAGTTAGCAAGGCAAGAGGGAATACTGAGCCACCAATATGGAGGGGAGAGGTATTGGATATGATGGCTAAATGGTCAATTAACCCTGTGGTTTAGATTGATATTGTCAAGGAGGGCTAACCTGAATTTGGAACCGCTTTCAGTGACTCTTTTAGATCGTGGGAACGGAGGGAAATTTACTGGGAATGAAATGGGGGACAGGTATGACAACGGTGATTGTTATGTGGCCGCAAGAATTGTGTGGTCGTATGTTATGGTCTTATGTTGTGGCAGTGTGGTGGTGATAGCGGCGTGGCCTGGGTAAACACACGTTTTCCCTGCTTGTATTCCTGTATCCGGTGATGATTGCTGGGAAGCTTTAGGACAGTGATACTGGTACCACCCTCACTCCATCACCAACCACTTCCATTAACATCCTCATTTCATCACCACCCTCATTCCATCATAACCTCCCTCTCCAACACCACCCTCACACCATGAGGAAGTGCAGGTAGCGTGATCGCAGTGTACCGAAGGAAGCCGTACTATAGTGAGTGGATGCAACAGGATGAGATGATTTCATAAGTGATGAACTTAAACATGACCAAAGAGTAGGCCTTGCAGGGTCCGTAGTATTGTTGAGATGTTGCTCCTCGTGTACAAGTTGTGACTTGGGCAAGCATTAGTTTGGCTCTAGTGCTCTGTGTGTGTGTTTGAGCCTTGTGTTGCTAGTGGGAGTATCGCAGGTAGTGTGGGTGTGAGGCAGGTATAGCAGTGTAGCGTTGGCATAGCAGGGTGAGGGCGGGTAGTCAAACATTTGGGTAAGGTAGCACATGTAGTGGTGGTGGTGTGGGTGGCGCTTGTAGCGCGGTTGTAGGAACACGTGGGTTGCGGTGCGGGGCGCGTGCTGGAGCAGCCACGGTTATCTGGTGCCGGTCTCGCCCCTCGCTCATGCCACCCAATTTTCTGTATAATTTCCGCGGCGATGGCGGGGCGGTGACGCGCCCCACCTGTTGCTTCTGTCCTTCACGTGGCAGGTTTTTGCTGCCATGCAACCTTTTTCTGCCGCATGAATTTTTTTCCCCCGCCACTAGTTCTTAATTGATGATGGTGAGGGAGGCCGAACTAGGAAGAAAAAACAGCCGGATCAGGTTGGTTCGATGGTCCAAATTGCGGATGAACTTTACACGGTCAGACGATGGCACGAGTATCATGAGCGTAACCGTTGGGCGGTGTGTGGAAACTGGCCCGTCGTTTGTGTAGGTGTTGAATTGTGTGCTGTGTTAATGTGTGAGGAGGTCGGTGAGGGACACTCCTCATCTGCCACTGTGAGGTCGACTGTAGCGGTGAGATGCGATAGATCCCTAACGTTACCTTACCCTCCTCTACCTACCCTTACCCTGCTGTACGTTACCTTAGCCTTCTGTACACCTTCCCTTGCCGTAAGTTGCCTTCGTTTACCCACTGCCATCGTCATCGTTACCTTTCCCACTTCCGCCTCTCATTGCCATCCTCTGCCACCGTACCTCACTATAATTCCCCGCCCTTCCTCGTCGGTTCCTGCAGACGTTCCTCAGTTTTTGCTGCTGCTCTGACCTTCATTAACCACCCTACGCCCGCTCTCTCTCTCTCTCTCTCTCTCTCTCTCTCTCTCTCTCTCTCTCTCTCTCTCTCTCTCTCTCCCCCAGATACTTGGATACATCTAGACAGTAATCTCTCCTCGGAATATGGGCTTAATTACTTTGTATCACGTTTTCTCTTGCCTTTGCTTATGTCGTGGCTCAGATGACGGTGTGATGTCGAGAAAGAGAGATCGTTGGGAATCTTGGTGGGCGGAAAAAACCCAAAATATGGAAATTATTAGCTTTTCATTTTCCTCATTTCCCGTTCTTATTTTCCAACTTGTATTTTGATGACCATATTTCATGGCGTTAAAGTGGGATCCTTACCAAGCATTATATACAGAGTAACCAAAAAGATTTTGGGTGTCCCTGAACTTTTAATCGCTGTTCTCTCTTTTGGGAAACGAAATCTGTTGACAGCACTTCATATGACACTCTACCAGTTCGAGAGGTCTCCCCTATCATTAGATATCACGGAATTATTTTCGTTCAGCATATTTCTTGAAAAAAAAAAAAAAAAGTCAATTATTTCAAGGTCGTTTAAGGTGTCCAAACGGATTTTTATGATTGTATTTAGGTACTTATGTGGCTTTGAAGTTTGTTTAACCCTTTTTTGTCCTTTGAGCTTAGGGCATGACTCGTGTAGTGGCAGTGTATGTAGCCAGTTAGTCGTTGGTGGGATCCCACAGGGCTGGCGTACTCTTCCCTTTCTACTTTGTCCTTGAACTCATTCCCGCCATATTCTGCCCGGAAGATATGCAAGGACGTTTCTATTGAGTATTAAAGACCTGGAAAGAGTAGCTGACAGTCCTCCTAGACTGTGTAGCCAACTAAAGACAGTGCGAGAATTTAGTCACGTTGTATCTGATGAGGATTCCGAGACAAGGTTCCTAACGATATCAGGGAATATGTTATTTGAATTTTGATTGTTGTCAGAATATCCTATGCATGCTGTGTTCATTAATTCGTAACGCAGGTGGAGAGCGTGGAAGCCGCATAGTAACGTAACTTTATTGATCGTTTGATTTCTTATGTAAGCATTTCATTATTGTACGCGGGTTAATGTAGGATTAATCAGTTTCCGCTGAAGAAAAAAGTAGTCGATATTTTTGCACTTATTGATACTGCCCATTTAAACCTAGATTGTAGAATACTCAGAAATCAGCCCCAGTTATACCGGATTGATAATACCCGGTGAAGTTTTCGAGAGTCTTGTACTCCCACGGCTCGGGCTGGTCCCAGGTTTTAGGGTTGGGTTGGTAGTCAACCAGGCTGTTGGAAGCCGCAGCCCGCTGGCCCTCATCGTTTCCACAGCCTGGCTGGTCTGTTGCATTCTGTAGGTGTTTGGGTACCAGACCAGTTGCACTAGTTCGGCGTGAAATGTCGACGTGGAAGACTAAATTAACGCCAACAGTAACACAAGTTGGCGGGTACGGAAGGGTAAACACTGGGAACATCCGAGTGCCCAAAACTGTTGAACTCTTCCTGTAAGCATTTAAAACTTTGTGGCCCAGCCAGAAGAGAGAGAGAGAGAGAGAAAACAAAACAAAACTGTGAACAAGTACCGGTATCTAGAAGATGAACCTAACCAAACCAAGCAGGCGGCGTCCTCAGATAACCTAGCTGATCAGAGGATCGTAGTCTGGTCCCAAGTCGAGCTGTGGAGGTGGAGTGGACCTTCCATACTCAACGGAAGACATGCACGTTTAGGGTAAGGTTAGGGTGTGTTGACGAAGGGTTTTCCTTCCGTGTGCCGGATTTCCCTCAACATGTGCATTACACATATACCTAAAACAATAAGTTGCGTGTGTCAGAGAAATTTAAATCGTTATATGGAATATAACACCTTGACTCCTATATCATTGACAGATCCCCATGATGCATAGATGTTCCATAGTAAATCGTATAAGCCCACCTGCAATCTGATATTCGTTTGTTACTATCCCCTTGAGAAAAGGTTGTGCATCCTCTTATAACACCAGATTGGCTTACATTAGCAGTGACCTGCTACAGGGGAAGCACTTGGCACTGGTTCGGGCGAAGTGGATAACTAACAGAATAAGTGCTTGGGTTTTCAGCTGTTATTGTTCCAAGACAAGGAGGGAATTGGACTGTCTTCCAACACGAGGGAAAAGACTTTTCTAAGACAAGGAGGGAGTTGGATTCTCTTCCAACACAATGTGGGAAGTAGACTTCGTCCCAACACAGTGAGAGAAATGATCTCTCTTCCAACACAAGGAGGAAATTGGACTCTGTTCCAACACAGGGAGGGAAATGACTGTTCCAGGACACTGTGGTGTTTCCTCTGGCAGAGTCTTTAGCTCCTGTAGTCCAGAACTCACTCCTTCAGGGAGGGGTGCCAGTTCTCATGGTTTTCCTGTTTTGATTTTGAAACTCACAGAAACACGAACCATAACTACGCATCTCCCTCATGAACAGGAGAAGAATTTCCTTGGTAATTCTCCTCCCTCGAAGGCGATGGCTGTGTTAGACAGGAAAATACAAAGAATGCGATATAATAAAAGTTCTGGTCCTTCGGTCCGCAGGAAGTACAGGACGCACATGGCACAACCGTAACCCATAAGGGATGTGTTCAGGATCTTGTTGTTATTAATACAGGACATCAGCCTTAGAATGAGTGTAGTAGAACGACTGTGGTGCCAGCGTGAAGAATTATATGTTGAATGGCAGGCAACTCATAACCATTGGTGACAGTTGGAAACACGTGGAGTACTACTTTGTACCTTATCCTGTCAATGCCGGCGAAATAGCCCCAATAAATGTCCTAAGATCTTGCACGACATACATTGATACAGAGGAATGCCTAAATCCTGGAAAAGGTTAAAACCAGTTTTATCCTCAATGAAACAGGGAACTTAGATACATTATGACAAGGCCTTCAAAGTAAGAACAGTCCCCTACTGTAACGATAAACACGGTCAGTAGTGCATCGCGGTGCATTCACGACGATAGTAGATGAATTAATCCAAAGCGTACCTAACTTGTCATCAGATGATCAATATGTTGGCGTCAGAGCAGCTGCAGCTGGGTCAATAAGATGAAGTTTTAAGGAATCTTGGCCGATATCAGACGTAGGGGAATTAAAACTAACCCAGGAGACATTAGAAACATTATGCAGAAGATGTAAGCTGTTAGGAACAGTTCGGTGAGTCAGTATGTTGGCGGTAAGCTTTGGCTAGTCGGTAACATGACTCATCTGAAGGTTGGCCGTGTTGGTCACTTTCTGTATTCAGTTACCAGTCGCTCAACCCTTCCCCCATCAGCGTTACTGCCGATTTAAATTAGGTGGAGCTGTGCAGGAAGGAGGGCGGAAGGATCATAGTAATTACTGAGGTATAAAGCTGCCAGGGTTGTGTCGTGTCACATGGCGGCTCAGAACCGTGGTCTAGGGTAATGGCTGGTCCTACCCTGGCTGTGTCTTCACTTGCGCCTGAAATAATTTCAAAACTTTTATTCTTAGACTCAATCACGCTTTCGTGAAAGCAAAGTATGCTGGTTTGACTCATACTTCAACGGATAGGTTTATCTAGTCCTTAACTGAAAACATATCCAACAGCGTCTGTAATTCATTCTGTCCTACTCTGTTCAGATCTGATCATTGTATAGCTAACTCTTCATCTGATAAAGCCGTTCTTTTTGCCACCTTATTTGCCTCTTATCCCGGAAGATTTGACATGTATTCCTCCTCCCTCACCACTTCCTACATAATCTGTGCTCTCTTTATTATAATTTTTTTTTTGTAGTTCCCGCAATGTTGTCCGAGATTCCTCCCAACTACAGGTTAACTATGCATATTGAATAGCACACGTCGTTCGTCACCTCAAAGAAGTGTACTTTAGAGACGTCTCCGCTCCTTGCTTGACTATCAATGTCCAAACACTCGCATTTTCCCCTAATGGAAGCATTCCTTGGTCCAGTCCATCCCAAAGAGAGGAGACTTCCAGTCCTTCCAGATATCGCCCTCTTTTACTCATGCTCTTTCCAAAGTCTTCGACACTGTGTTTAACTCTCCTTCAGCGCTTATATCATTCCCTTCCTGTAGTTCGCCGAAAACAGTTTTCATAGCGCTTATTCTACTTTCGATCTCTCTGATGTATCCAATCTCTGGTCCTCTTCTCTCATGAATATTGATGAATGTTTTGTTGTGGTCTTCAGCGTCTCTACTGCACTGAGCGAGATGTGGCACTCGTCTTTGCTTACCAAACTATCTTCCTTTGGCTTATCCGCTTCTGTCTCTTCTCTGGTGCATAGTTTCCTTTCAAGTTTTCCCAACACCAGTAGTAATTGATGGAGCTACTTCTCGGTCTTACCCTGTCAGCACTGGTGTCCTTTAAGGCTATGTCTTATCACCTATCCTCTTTCTTCTCTCCATGAACCACCTTTCTTCATCCTCCAACCCTAGTCACTCTTACGCCGACGATTCTGCTCTGCTTACTTCAACTCTTTTTCCTTCTCCTCACTCTGATGATAGTTTCCTTGTCTCGCATTTAAAATATTTCCTTTCATAATTCGGACGTAATATTCAATCAAAGACTGCAGTATAACCCTTTAATAACCTGATCATCGTAGTCATCTATCGCTCTTTCCTGGAAACCCCACATAAGGGAACACCGCTGGATCACCTTCCCAAAAATTGGAAATGCTGTATTGTTGACACAATTAATTTTCTTTTGATCAACTACTCCATATCTTCAGGGATTTTATTCATCCCTTATGGCTCCAGAGTGGAGTCATTAGCCTTCCAACACATTGATTTTCCGGTTTTTACCTTTCTTGAACAGGTTGCTCTCTGTTTGGTGTGATGTTGCGTCCGTCCGTCTCTGTTCTACTCGTATTGTTTTGGACACTAATCTCGTGTGCTGTGTGTGTATGTCTCAGCCCATGAGACATGGGCCTGCTACACGCTACTGGCTCTTGTTTCCCATAGTTTCTGTGTGGAGGCCAACCACACCAGGATTGACCGTTATGGTACCTCCTTATCTCCTTAAATAGTGGAGCTGGGATGTTCTTTTCTTTTTTCCATCTTCCTATAACTATTCTTCAGAGAATCGGATCTGTAAACACTTAAGGATCTCGGATTAATCACTTATATTTTTTCCTCATACATCTTCATTTTTCAACCAAGATGGCCGCAGTTGGGGGCACCTGTGTGTGCGCGTCATGTCGGCTTTTGTAGATATAGAAAGATGGAGGAGGTGGGGTAAGCTTGTATTGCAAGCTAAAACCTCATCCTTTCCAGTCAGGTTAACCCCTTGAGTACTACGGTATGACCGTTGCATCAGCATGCCTGAGGGTTAATTATTACTCCTCCCGTATCATTAAACTGTATAATATTCTAGCAGGTGATTACTACGTTTAACCTTATTATAATGACGAGACTTGTTAAGGTAGTTGATTCTCATGCCTTGAAGTCCGTCAGGCGAGTGTGGGCAGGCAGTCTACTCACACCGACTTAGTACATTGATAAGATGCAGCACATAGAAGGTTGTGACAGTTAAACTGCATTACGCTGGAAAGACGTCTGTAGATATTGCCTCGTGGTGAGGTATTCATGATACATGTTTGTTAACTTCGTCTTGTATGGCGGAGGAGTATGGAACATGGCAGTTGTGCGTGGCCGAAGATCCATTGGTTGATCAATATGCACACTGTACGTGGGAGTCGTTAATTGTGTTTGGGCGGGAAAGGCACAGCGCCGCGCCTCTCATGATAACGAGTTGCCCAACCGCTGGGATCCTCCTGGCGGGTGGCCGGCATCGCGTGGGAGGGACCCCCAGGCGCCGCGCGGCCGCGGTGGTCAGGGATTAGTCGCCTGAGCGTGTCTAATACGCGACGTGTTCGGTCCTGAAATATGGCCGGGGGCCGAAGGCTGTGGCAAATCGGAGGGATAATCACTGGCATTTTATTGCACGTGGAAGGGTCGGGCTTGCTCTTGTGCATTGCTTAGTGACATGATTTTGATGTTGAAGGGGTTGAAAGTATACTCTGAAATCAGACGAAGAGAGGGAAGTGCATTTTTTTTATTCATACAGAGAAAGCAGGACATCTCTTAAAGTTCACTTGATCTCGCATTTATCAAGAATAATCTGGGTCAGTATACGTGACAAGTCCCTATGGCTTCACTCGGCATTTCTCTTGGATTCTATCCTCCCCTTATGCCGAAGAAACTCTCAGTTACGAAGTGTTGATGGTTCTGTGATATCAGACCTTCATTCTCGTATCCTCCGCTGGGTGGACGACTCACCGTTCAGCTTGGCTACATCGCCCCACGAACACAATTAGTTGCGTTCATTAAAGTCGTGACATTTCATCAGTGGGGATCAGTTTTCCTTGTACGTTAGGACGTTAAACTTTTCCTCTACATTGTCGTAACACTCATGGAAGAATCCGTCCTTTAACTGACCTCTACTTAGTGCAGCCAAGGTGCGTCATATCATTCCACCGCCAGTATTACAGGCCACTTTACCAGTATACATATAGGCGCTCAGTAGCATAGTATCGCTGGTGCCTTGCGTATCTATACTACTGAATGTCGCTGTTTATATATATACGCAGGCCATCGTGGTGCAATAGTTATTACAACTGACCATGAGTCATGGGTTCGAATCCTTGGCGCGACAATCGGCCTACACAAAACCTCCACCTACACTCTACTCACTTCGGGGCTAGTCGATACATGGGTACATGGCTAAGCTGGCGTTTGTGTATGTTTATACGCTGAGGAATAAAGGCTTGGTACATACATACAGGGTTGAGACGGAGCAACGCGATTGTAAAACACAAATAGTAATCGTACATTGGACGACTGTCGTAGGCAAAAGAAAAGGCTGAGTGGGTTGTTTGTATCTGGACTGCCAGAAAGCATTTGACACTATACCTCGTATGAGGCTGATTAAGAAACTGGATCATCGGGCAGGAATAAGGGGGAACTTCGATGGATATAATATTTCAGGACGCATGTCTGAGGAGTCTTTTCTGTATGTGTATGGAGGTCACCAGCTGATTGCCGCAGCGTTTGTGCTGGGACCATTAATCTTCCTTACCTATGTAAGTGACTTAACACATTTGAATATATTTGCAGATGACGCAAATGTCATGAAGGAGTGGAATGTGAGGAAGATTCCGTCAACTTTGTTACAAGGGGACCTAGACAGACAGATCAATCTGAGTGATTGTAAAGTAAATAGGATGGGACACAGTGAGAGAAGGTTTTAATATGAACATAATCCAACAGGAAATAAACTGCAGGAATCTATGTGTAAGATGGACGTGGGAGATAACATCCTCATTAACCTGTGAAAGAGACAAAATGTCTGGTGGCAAATATTAGAATAGTAGTCAAGCGCATGGATAAGGAAATATTTAGAAAGCTGTTGACATTCTAGTTTCGGCCAAAACTAGAATAAGCTTCTCAAGTTTGGATACCGCATCTAAAGAAGTACAAAGAGCTAATAGAGAAGGTGCAAAGGAGGGCAGCAAAGATGGTACCAGAATTATAGAGGAAGACTAGAGGCCTTAATTTGCCCACCATGGAAAAGAGAAGAGTGAGGGGGACCTCATTACAGCCTTTTAAGTTTTTAAACCAGATTGATGACGTAAAAAGTGAACAGTTCTTCGAAAGATATAGGGTTAGAACAACCGAAATACATAAGATATTAAGCAAGAACGTTAAAAGAAGATATAGCAAAGTTCTTTTACAGAGTAAGAGTGGTGGATGAGTTGACTGAACTGAACAAGGACGTGGTAAATGCGGACAGTTCACAGAAATTTAAAAGAATGTAAGATAGTAGAGAATGTTTAAGAGACGGGGCTCCACGAGTGTAAAACTCCCTTTCGGTACAGTATAAATAGGTAATTGAACAAACGATAGAAAGTGCAGATGTTGAAACGTAAAATGGGTCAGAAGGGTCTTTGCCGAAAGTCCTAAAGATTGTTCAACAAAATAAAACGCCTGTAACACGGAGTCCAGAGGTTTTCATTTATAGTGGATGGTGATGGGGAGAAGTTTATTAGAATGTTGAACAGAATCAGATCATAAAGATTGACGTTGTGAAACAGATCTGGGGACACTGTTACACTGTTTCAGAGGGACACAAGAAGCGTAGAGAGAATAATGTGCACAGTTAAAGACGGAGTATTAGGGGATATTTATGGTCCAGTATATCCAAGCATTAAAATGTCCAAAGGAAACAGGAACAAGTGCTTTTTTTGAAAAAAAGAAAGATTTTACAGGTACCCAGAAAGGAAGAGGTTGACGAGTCAAAACAGATGGATATAGTAGAAAAATGGATAACACCGAAATAGGTAGATAGTGATGCAAGAGGTTGGTAGATGTAAATCACAGATGATTTTTGACTGGAAGAAGACTGTGTTCCAGACAAAGAGGAAACTGCGAAGAACGAAGGAATGTTGATTAAAAGACTCCAAGAGGCCCCAGACTTAACAGAAAATGAGGACAGTTGGCGTGCATAAACAGAACTTGAGGGGACGACCAGTCATGGCTGCGTTCGAGTTTAATTCATCTAGCCAGGAGGTACTTAGGCAAGCTAGGAAAATTGGAGACACGGAATTCAGTATGATCTTCATTAGAGGTGATAAAACAAGGGAAGAGAGACGAGGAAGCAAGGAATGCAGTCAGAAGACAAAATACGGGAAACGTTAAATGAGGCAAGATGACACAGCAGCCCCATCAGTGCTGCAGAGAACAGTGATTGAACTGCAGAGCGCAAGTAATATGCACAAATGCTGATGGATCAGTAGTAAATTGTAGAGATGTTGAATTCAGGGATAGTATTAGAAAGAATGCACTTGATATTGTAGCAGTTGTGGAAACAGACCTTACAAGAGAGATGAGATATCGTCTGTTTTGTCCAGTTGGATTGGGGGTTACAAGAAAGGGAAGGAGAGAAAGAGTAAAGGGATTTGGCCTCCTAATAAGAGACAGCCTTTAGTTCCAGGAAATACTGGAAGATAGCCTGTTCAGACTTTTTTTTTCCCGTTGGAAGCTCCAGTCATGGACAAAAGTCCACATCAAGGCCGGGCCTTAATTGAAATATAGAGAACTCTCTACCTTCTCATGTCTTGCCCAACAACTATGACCTAGCACATTTTAAAAGGCAGGTTTTTCGTTTCTTCCAGAATTCGTAAATACTTTTCCTTGTTTCTTCATTTTCCCTTTTGTTAACCTCTCTACATTTCAGCTGAGGCCCGGCCTTGATGTAGTCTTTCGCCCATGACTGTAACCTCCAACATACATAATAAAAATATTAATTAAAGGAGAAAAGGATTATTCATAGATTTTGGAGAAAGTGAAAAACCTGTCTTTTGAAAGTGCCGGGTCATAGTTATTGGGAAAGACATGAGATGGTAGAGAGTTCCAAAGCTTCGAAAAGTAGGGAAAGAAAGATATGAAAACGGCTCACCGTTGAGTTGCCAGCGGCCACACAGTAATCGTGTGACGCAGCAGCTTGCCGAGTAGTGCGACTCAACTCTGTCAAGTAAGGTTGCAGAGTTAGAACCACCCCAAATGTGAGAACTGTACTTCATACAAGGACGAATCAGCCGTTTGTATAAACAGAGCAACTGTTCAGAAGAATAAACAATTTCAACATTTATACAGGACTAGCAGTTCCCTAGAATCGGACTTAGCTATTTCCGTAATCTGGGGTTTCCAAGGTGGAGTGGATGTTACAGGAATACAAAGTACGTTCATCGAGCTAAGAGGTGGAACTACAGAACTGTCGAAGGAGTGAGGAAAGTTGTGAGGAATTCTTTTTAGAGAGATGGGCAGAAACTAATGTTGAAGATGTATAATCCTCCAAAGAGTTTTAACGAATCAGAACAAATGTACAATTATAACAATGAAGGAACAGTCAAGATGTTACATGAATCAATAAAACACACATTTCTTGGTTATGGGAAAGTAGGTAATAATGATGGGGGAATCTCAGTTATAGATAGACTAGGAGACTTTGGATTCTCATGGAGATAGAGTGTCACAAACACATGTTTTTAAACTGTTTACAGGAAAATTTCACTTACCAGCATGTCAGTGAACACAGGATGAGAGGGAAAGATACATGATCAGTACTAAATCTTATCTTTATACCAAGTAGAATAGATACTGAGAATATCATATACGAAACGCCAGTTTGGGAAAAATTATCATGTAGTGGTTCAGTCTGATTATGTGGTGAATGAAGATGTAAAAAGAACGGAAATAAGACCAGACCCAAAGAGATATAATCGTGGAAAGTGTATACAACTCAACAATCTCTTGGTTACTTATACTAGGAAGTGGAGGTCGGTAGACAGGAACCAAGGTTTTGTTGTGCAAGGTTCTGTAACATTTACAATGAAGGAGTAGAAAAATGGGTGTCTCAAGCCTCAGACACAGAGGGAAGGTTAAAAAAAGAGGAGAGAGGTAAAGAGCAGAGTTATGTGCTGTGGTATAGATTCAGACGGCTCCACATATCCAGCATTTGTAAGGTATGAAAGAGCAAGAGATGAGTATAGTAGGATAAGAAAAGAAACAAGAAGCTCAGAAAAGAATATTGTGGATTAAGCAAGAGATGATCCAAAACTCTTTACATAAATTCATCAAAAGTAAATTGTCACTTAATGAGAAGCTAATACGGTTAAGGAATTCAGAGGGAAGAATTGTGAAAGATCGTAACTGAATGTTGGGTTCAAAAGTGTTTTCACAGTGGAAAATTCTGTAGCCTCAACATCAGTGAGCTGGAAAGGGAGGAGGTTTTGAGACAATGAAGTGTCTTCTTAATTCATAAGCAGAATGCTAAAGGGTCTTTACCCATACAAGACTCATGGTTATGATGATTTTTTTCTATATCCGTTGATGATGTGTGAAGATGCACTTGACACCACTTGAAATGTTGTTCATGGCGTCACAGGAGAAACGTAGGTGCCGAGGGAATTGAAGAGGGCAGGCGTCATACCTGTCCATAAGAGAGAAGATAGGGAAGGTGTGCTGAGCTACTTGACCGGTCTGCCTGATGAATGTGGCCTGTAAAGTACAGTAAAAGATAATCAGAAAGTAAAAGGATGACTTCTTGCTGAGGAAAAACCACTTAAGCACGGTTTAGGGAAGGGTTATGGATGACGAACCGACGAACCTCTTTGATTTATACAAGAGAATACGCCACTTTAGACAAAAGGTGAGGCTGGGTGGATTTTCAGCATCAGGAAATCAAGAAAGTATTTGACGCTGTACCACGCAGGAGACTGGTGAAGAAGCAGGACCTTCAGGCAGGAATGAGGGAACGACTGCCTCGATGGATAGATTATCATTTTCGTGGAACGCAACAAAGGACGCATCTCAGAAGAGGCTTTTCGAAATCGGTTGTCACCAGAGACGTGCCGAAGGGCTCGATTCTAGGACCACTGGTCTATGTGAACGACTTACCAGAAGAATTGGACTCCTACCTGAATATGTTTTTGGATGATGCTAAAGTGAAAAGGGAAGTTTGAAGAGAGGAGCATTGCAGTTATATAAAGGGGAACCAAGACAAGCTTCTTAATTGGTCTCATGCATGGTTGATGAAATTAAGCCTTAGTAAATGTAAAGTAGTGAGGATGGGACACAGTGAAGGAAGACCTTAACTGCCAGCTGGCAAATGATATAATTCTATTCAAGTACATGGTTAAGGAAATACAGTCGTTTCACGTCTTAAATTAGGCCAGAACGAGAATATCCTTTTCAGGTTTAGTTACCTCACATAAACACTAAGAACTAACAGAGAAAGTCCAGAGGAGGGCAGCAAAGATGGTGCCAGAATTAAGAGGGCTTAGTTGTAGGGAAAAGGTTCGAGGCCACACGTTTACCCACCAAGGAAGAGAGAAGAGTGAGGGGTTAACTGATCACAACTTTTCAGTTCCTAAACTCGAATGATGACATAAACACAGTGAACAGTTCTTCGAAAGTTGTAAGTATAGAACAACCTGAGGACATGAAATTAAGTTATAAACTATGTAGAAAACATGTGAAGAAATACTTTTATAGTATAAGAGTAGTGGACGAAGGAATTATTGTAAAGCAGTGTTGGGAAATCGTGAACAGGACATAATGCAGTTTAAAAAGTTTATGATAGTGGATAGTGTTCAAGAGACATGGGTAAGACTTCTTCCCCATGAAGTGCAAGAAGGTAAGTACACACACACACACACACACACACACTCACACACACATTTATCTAAACTAGTTCAAGTCCTACGTCGGTCTGCACCGGTAGATGTACCATCGCTACCTGAGGTCTGACGTCACCTGCAGCAGCAGTAGGTGAACCTTTACCTGCCCTGGTGTGACGGCAACAGCAGTAATGGGAACACACAATAAGCAGGTAGTCAGCTGGCAAGGCAACATCCTGTGGATAATAGTGCAGTGGAAACATGTACTCAGGTTCTCACGTACTATAATCAGGCATTATATGTAGCGCCAGATTGAGCAATAGCACAGCCACCAGTTACCTCCAACTGTTCCTTTCCTGTCAGTCACTCACTGTTGGCACGACTGGAAGACCGATGTGGGTGAGGCCAGACGGAGGCGGTGTCCAAGATGTACTATTTATGTAATTAGTTAATGTATTACGGAATCACTCTTGTACAAAATTATTTTGCGGGGTTTAACTGGTTTAGATATCACATTTATCTTCTCGACCGTTCCTCCCAGCTGGCATTTATTATGATTTTATATATTGAAAATTTACTCAAAGAAAAAGGTATTTGCGTAGTCATACGACCGTCTTTCTCCTGGTCCTTTAGACGCGACTGTATCACCCTTGGGTGTGGTGGCCTGGTCTTTGACCTTACCCTTAAGGGTCAGTCGGAAGGGCGTGTCATCATATCCAGCGGTCACATCGTCGCGCTCAAGGGTCGTATCGCTGGGGTTAAGGGTACCCTGCACGAGAATCCAACGCCGTACGATTTTTGGGATTTATGAAGTGGAATGACGTGGTTCTTGACCTTAACAAGAATTTCTCTTGGTGGAAAGTGATAGATTATTGCAAGAACTTGAAGTGGAATGAAATTCTATCAGTTTTGATTGGAAACTGAAGTGGTCATTGGGATCTTGATAGATGAGCATTCGAGGAATATGTATGAGATTGAAATCTTGGATGATCTTCTTAGTAGTTTGATGGGGTCTGTTGTGCGCTGAAGGAAGGAATCATTGTAGGCGGCGGAGGACTTGTTCAGAATCTCTTGAACAAATATCTCAAGAATCTTCCTAAGTCCTCATGATTCATGACCGAGTCCTTAAGATACCTTCCTCTGTGTGATGAGCAGTGTAGCAGCACTGACTCTCACAATATATCGTGTCGTGTACATTTGCTTTGATACTTCAGTTGAATATGGAATAATTTCATAAATGCTATTCCTCAATTGACGTTAAACATCAGTGCTCTTTCACTCTCCTGTCGTCTTTGATTTTTATATTCATAAACAATTTGGCCTAAAACAGTCTTAAACACCATGATGTTACTCGTTGGTGACCACATATGTAGGTCTGATTGGTTAATCACCTGACACCACACGAGTGTCGGACATTCGCCACAGGAATTAATTTCCTTAATATGGAACTTCACCTGTGTTGAACTAGTTTTTCTGCCGTGCAGTTGACTCTGAACGCTGCGGCAAGAAAAATTATTACATGTGTTTTACACTCATGTGGCACCAGTTACTGATCTCACACAAGGACAGTCAGCCCAGTTACTGGTCTCACACAAGGACAGTTAGCCCAGTTACTGATCTCACACAAGGACAGTCAGCCCAGTTACTGATCTCACGCAAGGACAGTCAGCCCAGTTACTGATCTCACACAAGGACAGTCAGCCCAGTTACTGATCTCACACAAGGACAGTCAGTCCAGTTACTAATTTCACACAAGGACAGTCAGCCCAGTTACTGATCTCACACAAGGACAGTCAGCCCAGTTACTGATCTCACTCAAAGACAGTCAGCCTTCCCTCACCTCACCGAACCTATTGATCAAACATCGAGTGTCCTGAGATGACAGCGTCCAGCCCGCTCAGTCCATAGACAAGCCTTCCCACCTTGACATTTGGAGACAGTTTATTTTCGTATGGTAAGTCTGTAGCGACTATGATTATGGATTATTTGAAAATCAAATCTAATCTGAAATCCATAGTGTGAAAAGGAAAAGTTTGCAGAATTTCGAAGTAGAGAGGCCATTGACTTGTTATTACCGTAATGATCTGTGAGGCACAGAAAATGTTTGCTTATTTGCCAAGCAGTGAACCACTGGTTTACCCTCAATGCTTCAGTTCATAGGAGGCGTAACTACAATGTGGTGTTGGTGCAAACTGCGTTAAATATCGTATATATAAGAAGTGAGATGCAAAGATGCATTCAATTCGCCATTTATTCTGTTGTACAAGAGATGAAATGATTAAGGTTTAGAACCGGTAGCATCAAAAGCTTGACACCTTATAAAACAGCCAAAACTCCTCCGATCTTTGAAAGAAAAAGGAAATGATTAAAGAAATCTGCGTCAGTAAACGGCTCAGCTGAGCCAGTTTAGATCTTTATCATGGACATATATTTGCAGGTAGAGGCTAAACTACGTAACTGGACACCAGGGTTCGATCTTTTTCTTGATACCAGTTTCCAGGGCGATAAAAACAAATGAAAACAGGGTTTACTGTATTGTAATCATTCGCTTGGCCGTGTTCGCAGTCCGCTTGGAGAGGGACATAGCACCAGCGCTTTCCGCCACACTGACCCGTGTTAGCAAGGATAGACTTGTGAATTTTTAAAGGAAGCCGAAATATATTTATAAATTTTTTATGAATAGTTTCAAGTTTTTATATGGCTTTTAGAGGAAGCCAGAATATATTATTTTATAGAGATAACTTTAAGCTTCTAGATTTCTTTTAAATGATACCAGACTGTATCATTTTATATAGATAGTTTCAAGCTTTTAGATATTAAAAGCACAGAATAACCATTAGATTCTAGCCCCTTACAGTTTCCACAAAATCATATCACAGGTGGCGAGTTTGTTCTTAGATGTAGCTGTAGCAAACGAAAACTATTTTTTTTTTGTCAGCTCATTTTTGTTTTTCATTAGATACCAATTTGCATTGTTGTAAACAGTACAAAATGTCTTATATTTTATTCTTACAATATCAGTATGTTCTTGTGCATCCTCTTGCCTTTGTAACGTATTTACAGCGTAAAGGCGGCACAAGTCACATTCTTATTCATATCGGGCCATAGGTGGATACTGATCGTCATCAGACGTGTTGATTACCTTATAGAATAGTACGGTATATGTTGAATCAGTAAGTGCACGCAAGGAGATTTTTGTCTTAGCTCCGGCTTGTTCAGTTTCAGGTTGAGAGAAAACAGGAATTTCATACATGTACTTTTTTAGGGGGTGGGGGTTGGGGGGAGGATGCAGCAACCATGTACTGTAGTTGTATAAAAACTAGTTAGCGCAGTATAGTAAGGTACGTCCTGTCGTGGCAGGGGGTACATCTACCTGTTCCAGCCTGGGGTGTTCTTACTGTACTCGGCTGTTGTAGCAGCAGCAGCGACGCCGGGAGAGGGTCTTACTCCCTACGTCCTGTTTGCCCCTCAGGAGTGGAGTCCGGGACTTGGAACATGGAGCTAGGAAAGCAGGGTCCCACGAACACGCCCCCCCCCCACCCACCCATCTGGACGCTGGGGAGGGAAGGTGGTGGGGGGGGGAGCCATGAGCAGGTTGAAGACCCTCCCTGGCGGTGGAGGGGAGGGGAAGGGGGGGAATGGAGATAGCGGAACCCCCGACAGGGGAGGTGGAGGGCCTGGTCTTCCTCTAGGGGAGGGGGCAGAAGTTGGCCAAGGCAGCGCGTTTGACCGCTTATAATGTACCTGGGAGCCATGGCATGTTGTCCGAGCTGTGTACCATGACAGCTTAAAACTGCTATGGAGCAGCTTGGATCATACCCATGGAGCCTCCCTCGCCTCACCTGTGGGAGATAGGTAACTAACTACTGCGCTGGACTTGAAAATGGTTGCATGTATGTATGCTTTTTGGATTGTATGACTGTGAATGACCGAAGGGTTATTAAGCCAGGAGTCTTAACACACACACATTAAATATGCATAATTGTAGAAGATGAATTGACAAAGTTGAGTCATTAATAGTTTGTTTCGTGAGAACAACCTCAGGTGGAGGTTCTCACTTGTTTGGTATATGCAGATACCTTCCTGGTTCCATGGTTTATGAGCATATAATCAGATTGTAAAGTCCTCAGAGTGTTAATATAGTAGACAATATATGTATATAATTTTATATGAATACTATACACTTCCCCTTTCCAGCGAACGAATTCGTGTCAGGAACAGGCAAAGAACGGCAGCATTTGCCCGCAGTCTCTTTCTAGCTGTCATGTATTAAGCTTCAAAACCAAAGCCTCGTATCTAAAATTACGCTTCACTTACCTTTATATGGTTTCCCCAGAGTACTTCATATGCCATGGTTCATCCCGCTGATAGCACGTTACCCCCCATGTATCGCATCGCTTCAGTTGGCTTTGACCCATGCACGCCACACCCTCCTGCATGTTTAGGCCTCAGTAACTCGAAGACTCTTCCACTCCTCCTTCCATCTCATTCACAGTCTCCCACTCCTTCTTGTTCGTCCTGCTTTAGACACTTAAATCATCTTTGTCGGTTCTCTTCACTCATCCTCTTGATATGTCCACCGTGTTCACTCTCTCAGTCGTGCATAGTTTGCTACCTCTTCTGTAGCGTACACTATCGTTCCTTATCCGACCAACCCTCCTTACATCATATATTGTCATCAAGTATTTCATTTCCAGCACATCTACCTCCTCTATCCTTTTGTATCATAAGTCCTACACTCGCACCCATACAGCACGCCAGGGCTACTATATCATCAGACATACCCATATCTGCCCTCACAGACAATGACCTTTGTGTCCACACACTCGTCACTGCACCCCCTACCTCAGCCCCCTCACCCACCCTATGATTTACTTCAGTTCCCATAGTTCCATTCCTTGCCGTATTCACTTCTAAGTACTTTATCTAGAGAACTTCACTTCCTTCAGGTTGTCCCCAGTCAAACCAGCATGTCTCTTCTTCCCTGCTAGACCTCGTAATCGTAACATTAATTCGTAATTTTCTTGTTGTATACTCTCTCCCAGTCTCAGGCACCAGCTTCTGCTGATTTTCACTCGAGTATGCACACACAGCCGTGTCATTCACAAACAGCCCTCCCTCACCCCATCATATTGTAGACCCGACCCTCTCTTTAAGACGCACGCATTTGCTTCCTACGCCACCCCATCCGTAAATAGATTAAATAGCCATGGTGACATCATACTCCCTTGATGCATACCCACTTTCAGCTGGTAGCACTCGCCATCGACCTTTCCCAACTGGCATATAGACGCAGTCTCGATGACAGCTTCTTAATTCTTGTAGTAGCTTTCTTCCCACACTTTATACTCGTAGCACTTTCTATAAGGCATCCGTCAACCTTATATTGTCTCCAGATCCGCAGATGCCACATTTTTTCTCACACAAATTCATCAACGGAAGCATCTGGTCCACACATCCTGTGCCACCCCAAAATACACATTCTTCTTCCCCATTCTGATGCTTTGTGGATGCTACCACCCTCTCAGTCACCATTCTCCCGTACAACTTACCAGGTATACTCATGAAACTTGTATCTCTATGATTCGAGCAATAGCTGTCATACTCTTTGATTTTATGTAGTGGTGCTCTTCAGGCATTCCACTAGTCCTTAAGCACAACTTACATATATTAAAGATCCTGACTAACCAATCAGCAACACTTCCGATTTCTTAAGAAATTACTCTGTAATGCCATCCACTCCAGCCGCTTTGCCACACTTCACTTTACCCAAGGATTTCACCACTACCTTTCATTTCACCAAATCATTCGCTGTGACTCTCGGTGTGTAATCCTTCACATCCCAAGCACATCTGCCACTCTAGATTATGACACATTCAGCAGTCCTTCACAATACTCACTCCTTATCCTTTGTACCTTTTCCATGTCTGTAATTGCTTCCCCATCTGTTCCCCTCACTGATGTCCCCATTTTTCTTGTTCTTACAGTATTCACCCCCTTCCAAAACATTTTCTTGTTCTCGTTGAAGTTTGCCAATACACTCACACCCTGTATCTCATTTGCCCTCATTTTCTGCCCCTGCAGAATCCTCTTAAGTTCGTGCCAATTCCTCTTGTTCTTTTTTTTTTTTTTTTCAGTCACTCGCTCCTCTTCCCAATAGTTAATGCCCACACAGCACTCTTTTCCCTTTCACCAGCAACTTCAGTTTCTCATCCCACCGGTCATTACCCTTTCTCAAACGCCCACATCTTACCTTGTGGATGCCACACACATAAAGCAAAGCTTCCCCAGATACCTTCCATTACTCACCCACTCCCGTAGTGTCGTTTACTCTCATCTAATACCATTCCTCACCCAATCTCTCTCTCGGTATCTCGATATACGAGCATCTTTCCCTAGCTCATTCACCTCCCCGACCCTCATCCTTCCCGTGTTCCCTCCTCTGTTCCTCACTTGTGGACATCAAGAAGTGATCCGACATCCCACCAGCAGTCCTTTTCAGCACATTTACATCTTATAGTTTCTCCTTCTCATGCTTGTCCATTAGTATGTAATCCAATAATGCCCGCTCACCACTCACTCCACTCACTAACGTAACGAAAATTTATGCATATTCCTTTTTACAACCAGGCATTCCTTATCACCAGTCCTGTTTGAGCATAGTGAAGGAGGGACTTGGATTAGCAATGATGAGCGTAGGCGACCCGCAGCGCACTACCCGGTGTGGATACCTCGTGTACTTTTCGGAAGGTCTTCATCCCTAGCAGCCTGGGCCCAGTCCAGGCTGCTGGATTAGGTCGTTGGTCGACCAGTCTAGCTGGTCTGGTACACTCTGTAGGTACTTGTTCACTGCACTCTTGAACTTTTTTGCTGTGCATCCCATGCTGTTTCTGATGGTAGATGGCAAGGTGTTGAAGAATCTTAGGCCCCTGATGTTTAAAGTGTTCTCTTTTTGTGTGCATATCGCACCTTTGGATTTCAGAGGTCGTATTTTACAAAGTCTTCCATGCCTGTAAGTTTGGAAGCATGTGTTTGCGCCAGAGTCAGACACAAGAATGACGAACAGGAGGGGTGCAAGCACAGTTCCTTGGGAACCGCTTCTTACTATGGAGGCGCTAGAGATGCCATGGTTTACAGCTACGTGTTGTGATCTGTTAGCTAAAATGTTGTGTATCCAACTTCCAAATTTTCCGTTTTTTCCTTTTTTTTTTTTCCCCATGACACCATGGTTACATTAGTCAAATGCTTTTCCAGAATCTTTGTAAATTACGTCAGAATTTTCTGTTTTTTTGAGCTTCAACAATCCTATCATAATGGTCAAGCAACTGAGAGAGGCAAGCTCTTCCCGCTAAACGACCAAGTTGTTCTAGGCTATGTAGTTTGTCCACTTCCATAAATTCAGTCAGCTTGCCTTTTAGGATTCTGTCGAAGATTTTAATGATGTGCGATGTTAATGCTATCGGTCGATTGGTATTTTCGATTGCGTTGCTTTCACCTTTAAGGAGTGGGGCGATGTGGGTCAGTTTTAGACTTGAGAATGATGCGAAAATCTAGACTTTCCTCCAAAGGTTATTTAGTGCACTTGCTGGAGGTGTAATTCATTTCTTTATGAAGACAGTTCCTTGAGTCCGGGCCTGGGGCTGAGTGCATAGACATGCTGTCAATGGCCATCACGATGTCTTGTACACTTGGGGGATAACTGTTTAGGAAGGTGTCTGTTGTGTCATTTATTTTTATAATATTTTTGGCTCGTTGAATACCGATTCATAATGCCTTTTTAGAACCCCGCTCATATCCTGGCAGTCGTCTGTAAAGTTACCTTCTCGTGTTTTGAGTTGGCCAATGGAGCTTGTGGTTCTGGATTTGCGTTCTCCACATGAGTATATGTCTGTTGCATGTCTGGAATACTAAAGTGGTCATGTCATTTACACATTCCTACTATTTTTTGATACTCATCACGGTTTCCCATTGTGTCGCAGACACCTCATTGATCACATCCTCCCAGTTTATCAGTTTACCGTTAAAACTGAAATTACCGAAAACGCCTCCACTGTTCCGTGTTTTCTTATCATGTGGTGTAGCATCCAAGCTTGTTTTTCTTCAGTCAGGTTTTGATCAGAGTATATATAGTTTTTGAGATGGTGATGTCACATATGAAGTCCACATCATTTGTGAAGATTGTCCAGAATGTTATTTCCTTTGGTTAGTTTTGTTATTTGTTGGCTTAAGGAGAACTTTTCACATAGTCTAAATAACTTTTTTTTTTTCCATCTGTTCGTCCGAGCTGCTCTCAGTGTCAGTATTTTCTGCTACGATGTTATTTTCAGCTTGTCTCCATTTAATGTGTGGTAGGTTGAAGTCTCCTTCGACAAGTATATTTGGGACTAGATTTCCGAGGAGGTTGAGACATGATTCCATTTTCTTATTTGTTCCGATAATTCATGAGGCTTTGCATCTGGTGGTCTGTAGAAAAGGCAATGACCAGGTTTGAGTTTCCAGTCTTGGTAACGAGTGCTTGTACTGCATCACTGGAGGAGTTCAAAGTTCACTTGTTATAATTGTATCTACTATATACTGTAACATCTGTACAGGTTGCTATTTGAGATTCACACCTCCGTATTCATATGGTCTTTTGTGGGTGTGTTTCGGTGAAGGCCGCAAATACTGCATTTGAATCGTTTAGCAAGTCACTGATGAATGAGATTTTATTTGTTCTGTGTGACTTCAGTCCTTGTATGTTGGCATATATGGAAGACGTTACATGGATTGTCTCTTTTATATATATATATATATATATATATATATATATATATATATATATATATATATATATATAT
>JAYMFT010341362.1:0-23105 GCA_038088735.1 Panulirus argus
AAAAAAAAATATATATATATATATATATATATATATATATATATATATATATATATATATATATATATTGATAGATAAATAGATAGATTGCTTTTTTTATACTTGTTCGCCGTTTCCAGTATTAGCGAGGTAGCGCCCTGATACCGTCACATCACTCCATCCTTCTGTCTCCAAGCTGATCTCCTGCTTCTCCTTCTACCTTCCACTTCTGACACATATATCCTTTTTGTCAACTTTTCCTCACTCATTCTCTCCATATGTCCAGACCATCTCAGCACACTCTCTTCTGCTCTCTCAACCGCCCTCTTATTACTCTATCTAGCCACCTCAAACCATATTAGTGTCCTCAAGCATTTAATTTCCAACACAACCACCGTCTCTGCACATCCTCATCTATAGGCTATTCCCCGCATCCATACAGTATTGTTGGGATTACTGTACCATTAAACATACCCAATTTCGCCCTCTTAGTTAACTACCTGTCTTTCTACAAATTACTTAATGAATCCAGGACCTTTGCCCCTTCACCCACCATATGACTCATATTCACCTCCGTAGTTCCATTTGCATCCATGTCCACACCCAGACACATAAAACAATTTACTCCCTCCAATGTTTTTCTGTCAAACTCACAGCCCAGATGGCCCGTCTTTCTACCTTGCTAAACCTGATAACCTTCTTCATATTCTCAATTTCTTTCAACTTCCTCCTTTCACACACTTTACCAAACTTAAACACCAGCTACTGCAGTTTTTCACTTAACCTGCCGGTAATGCTTTGTTATCTCTAACAATTATATACTTTTCTACTTCCTGCTCCAAGAGTCCCTTTTATCTTTGTGAAACTCCTGCAGTACTCAGGAAGCTGGTCACGTCCACGGGGGAGCATCTGAGTTGTATGTGTTCGGTGCTTTCGTTGTAGTTGTTGCGTCGTGGGCACGAAACGTCCTGAGATGTATTTCATCGGTGTTTGTATTAATGTAGGAATGCGTGTAACCAGAGCATAGACGGAAAAGTGTGACTCGTGTTTACCTGGGGAATGTGGTTCCGGATGGATGTATGAATGGAGAGGTGGTATTTAAGACCGAGTTGGGAAAGCGATTATTTTGTGTTTGTTGAGTTGGTTCATTATGTTTATGGCTTGTCAGTGTTTCGTTTTCAAGGGATGAGAGATCTGTTTTGAGAGGCTGCTAAAGGGTGAAGCAAGCGTAAGCTTTTTATTTCTACTTGGCTGTTGGTGTTTATTTATTATGGGTAGATTAGGGCTCAAAGAATTGGATGCCGAGCATACTGAGGTAGGGTTGTTTTGGCAGGATCGTTGTTCTGTTCTCTAAATGTTGAGTATTTGTGTGATTAGGCTGCCAGTGATTGTTCTACGTGCTTTGTTTTGTGCGATTCGCATCTTTATCATATCTACCTCTGAGTAGGTGAAAAACCAGGAAGGTGAGGCATAGTTTAAACAGTAGCGGATAAAATTTTTGTAGGGATGATAAGGGATTCTTTTATCTAGTCCATATCAGGCGTATACTTGCTTACTTTCTTCTTGCCCCAGGAATCCCATTTATATTTATGAAGCTCCTGCAGCGCTCCACACATCGGAACCGTAGGTCATAAAATGTTGTGATGCTACTTGTGCGTCTATGTGCTGATGGTGCAAAGAAAATTAATGGTAAAGTACTCGGTGTCTTCGTCATTTTACGAAGGGGTTGATTATGGCTCTTTCCTCGGCATTCCGCTGCCGTCTGTCCAATCACCAGTGGCATAGTTATCATTAGCACATAATGATTACGGATCATCGAAATGTACTTTGAAGAAGACAGACTGTTACCTTTAGATAAAAGCCTTATGAGGTCACTGGTGAAACCAGTCCAGGTCGAGTGCTTTAAACGCGATGCACGTCAAGTCGTCAAGGTGATGGGATGAACCTCAGGAGGCGAGGGCACTTTCATGAAGTGATCAGACCATCTTAAGGAGATTATACGACCACCTTCAGAGATTTTCATACCACATGAAGGAAGTTGTCAGACTGCATACGTTTCAGTCTCTTTGGAACCCTTGCATTTACCTTCCTCACCGCCCTATCCATAAACAAATTAAACAGCCCTGGTGACATCACTCATTCCTGTCTCAAAACCACCTTAACCTGAAACCATTCACCTTCCATTCTGCCCACCCGCACACTTGCATTACTCACACGATTAAACTCATCACTACCTTTAATAGCTTTCCTTCCACACCATATATCCTTACCACCTGCCACAAAACATCTTTATCACCCCTATCGCATACTTCCTCCAGATCCATGCAAATCCTTCTTTTTCTGTAAGTATTTCTCACACATATTCTTCAAAGCAAACAGTCGAGCCACACACCTCAGCCACTCCTGAACCCACATTTTTCCTCTCCAGGGCTCTATACTTACCACCGCCCTCTCAATTACCATTTGTCCATACAGCTTACAAGGTACATTCAACAAATCAAAAACTCCATAACTGAAACATTCACCTTCGCCTCCTTACCTTTATACACTGGCAATATACATGCATTCCGCCAATCTTCAGGCACTTCACCATGATCCATACGTACAATGAAAATCCTAATTAATCAGTCAACAAGTGTCAACACCTTTCCTAGGAAATTCAACTACTGTACCATCCACTCCAGCCGCCCTGCCACATTACATCTTCCATAAGGCATTCACCACCTCTTCTCTTTTCATCAAACCACTCTCTTTATATATCTTCCGCTTCACATACCTCCTCGATCCAAACACCCTGACATTAAACACATTCAACAATCTTTCAAATAGCCATTCCATCTCCTCACTTGACCACTTCCCATGACACCTCCCTATATGCCCCTTCACCGATTCTCCTATTTGTTCTTTTGTTTTACCACACACAATCAACCTCCTTCCAAAATTATCTTAATCTCCCTGGAATTTCCTGGCACTCGCCACCCCCCCTCCTTTTTTTTTCTTTCTTTTTTAGCCCCTGCCGCTTCACCATGTACATCTCCAATTCACTCGCACTCCATCCCTTTAAGTACTGGTCATACACCTCCCTTTTCGCTTTCTCTGGCAAATGTAACTCGTCATCCCACCACTCACTACCTTTTCTCATCTGCCCCTCTCCTTCCTTCCGCATGCCACACACTTCTCTCTCGCATACCAGCACTGCTTCCCTAAATACCTCCCATTCCTTACCAACTTACATAGATTAGTTCACTCTCACCTTTGTCATTCATGCTCAGTTTCTCCTTGTATTTCTTCACACATATTTTCCAAGCTCACTTGCTTTCACCATCTTATACTCACTCACCCACATCATTTCCTCTTGTCTGAAAACCTTCAATAATCTGTCCCCTTACCTCCACCAGGTAATGATCAGCTATCCCAGCTATGCCTGACTCTACTGCTAATGAGAGGGAGGGCTCTGGCAGTAGTAGTAACGGCCCCTCCCAGGACCTTTCTCCCTTTGTGAGACCTTCCTCTTTTTCTGTCCACTATGCCAATATTCGTGGTCTCGCTAGTAACCTCTCCTCAGATGAAAGCTATTTGTCTAGTACCTCTCCTAATATCTTACTTCTGTATCAGATACACCCTAAGAAGGGTGACCGTTCTGATCCTCTAACTATCGTCCATTGCCTTGACATCTACTATTTCCAAAGTCAATGAATCCCACCTCAACCCCCATATCCTTAAACACTTCGAAAACCAGTCTTTTCTCTGATCACCGGCATGGCTTCCGTAAGGTGAGATCCACTGGTGATATTCATTCCTACCTTACTAATGTCTAGTCATCATCCCTGAAAGAATTTGGGGAGTTATATGTAGTTACCCTTGATATATCTAAGGCATTTGACAGGGTGTGGTATCGGGTTCTCATCTCTAAGCTCCCCTCTATTGACTTCCCTCCCTCACTTTTCTCCTTTATGTCTAGCTTCCTTTCCGGTCGATCTATCTTTGTGGTTGTTGATGGATCAGCTTCCCCCCTTTTCTCCATCAACAGCGGTGTTCCTCAAGGCTTTGTCCTGTCTCCTACACTTTTTTTCCTGTTTTTCAAAGATTTCCTCTCTTCCACAAATAATCCGATGCACTCATACGCTGACGGTTCAACACTGCATTCATCCACATCCTTCAATTCTGTTCCCTCTTCCCTCACTCGATCTGCATCTCCTCTTGACACAGCTTCCTCAATAAACTCAGACTTTGACAGGATATCTCACTGGGGTACTTGACAGAACTAAGTAGAAAGCGGTCCGACTTATACACTGTCCCAAGCTAACTTCCAAACTTGACCCCATTGCCCTACTCCGCAATGTTGGTTCACTCTCCCTCTTCTACAGGTATTAGTTTGGTTTTTGCTCCCGAGAGCTGACTGCTTGTGTGCCCCCACAACTAACTAGACCACGCAATACTCGGCAAGCTGCTACGTCACATGATTATTGTGTAGTCATCAGCAACTCAGGGGTGGGGCGTTCTGACACCTGTTTCTTTCCCTACACGTTGAAACTTTGGAACTCTCTATGCTCTCATGTCTTTCCCAATGATCTAGCACATTTCAAAAGACAGGTCTTTCACTTTCTCAAAGAATTCATACACACTTTCCCTTGTATTTACTTTTTCCATTTCATAATTCGCTCTATATCTCAAATAAGTATCGGCTTTGATGTGGACTTTTGTCCGTGACTGGAGCCTTCAACATAAAAAAAGGTGCCGCTCTCAGCACATTCACATCTAAGAGTTTCTCTTTTGCACGACTATCAATTTGCATGTCACCCATTAATACCGTTATCATATTTCCTAATCATGGCCATATACTTGTGTATGTCCCTCTTTTTAAACCGAGTATTCCCAGTCACCAATTCCTTTTCAGCACACAGCTTAACAAGCTGTTCATCATTTTCATTCATCTTACCGACATCCCCATGCCCTCTAATTCTACCCTTAACTGCTACATTACTCACTTTCGCATATATATATATATATATATATATATATATATATATATATATATACACTCATATATATATATATATTTAGTGCAGTTAAGCTACTGAGACTCTCCATATCCACAATGGTACCTAAAACGACAAATATGAAGGTAGCGAGTATCTGACAGTATTTTGGTGTGAAATCATACATTTCATTGAAAGGAATATGTGACGGTGGAACATAAATATAACCAATATTTAACATGGACAGTGCCAGCATGTGTCCTGACTGGAGTGTGCTAGTAATCATGTCATGAGCTACTCAGTTCATGTTACTGCCTCACACGATACTAGGTGAGCGTCATCCCCCGCACTTGCAGTATTCCGGCACTGAGCGACGCACTTTACTCGTACATCTGTATTCGATTCTGGTGCAGAGGAATGTGCGACTAAATGCCTGCCGGCTGCCTTGCCCAGCAGCTGGTGAAGTTAACACCGTGGGCCGTCCTGTAACGTGCAGGGTAATGTTCTCTTGTCTGTACGCATCACTAGAGAACTAACTGAGGATCAAACCCCACTGAGGAAAATTTCTGAATTGATTAAAGATTTTGGTAAGTTATCAAAATAAGAAATGAAACACACGCACACACGTAGCACAAGTGTAAAGCTCTTTCCCCGTAACAAGCAAATAGTATTCACACATACACACACACACACACACACACACACACACACACACACACACACACACAAATGTATATCTATATAGATAGACAGATGATAGATAGATAGATATAGATATAGATGTGATTATCACACTAGTCCGTGATGGCAGTTATGAAGGCGAAATCGCACTTCAGCAGGAGTTCCTAGAGTTTTATTTAACTTGTGGTTTATCTATTCATGTGGCACATGTTTCGTGGAGACAATCCACCTCATCAGGTGCCAAATCTTGATAAAGTTGTTTAAATATCACATAACACAAGAGGCAACGTCCACCCTCAACCTTCATAGACACCACACTGGCCTGACCCACCGTGAACGCTGAAAGGAGAGAGGAGAGTGATTAAGGAGGGTTTGGTGTGGGAGCGGGAGGGGGGGAAGGAAGTTGACCTGGGTGGCTGGGTGTGTCCAGGCCCACTTTTTTTATATTTTTGTTTTTTGTCAATTCTCTCATACTGATTTGGTTGATGATAGGATGGGCTTTGAAGTTACCTGGGGACAAATTAAAGTTCTTAGTATTAGCAATCAAGATGGCTTCAATGATATTACGTGTTGCGTAATCTTCAGATGGATAAAGAATAACTGGGTTATTAAGGTCTACTGGGTGATCGTTTTCACGCCAGAGTTTAGTGATCGCATTATTGTGGTCACCCCTGCGTACTGATTGCTTGTGCTAGTAGCACGTCTCTGTTACAGTTTTTCCGGTCTGGCCAAAGTATATGTCTTTACATGCCTTACATTTGACATCGTAAACACTCCCAATTGTTGAATGATTTGGTCTACTTCTTATCAAGGTCTTACTGATAGCGTTATTGTACTGTAAGGCAACATAACAAGCATTGTTCTTTAATACACTTCTAAGATTAGCTAAGTTGAGAGAATAGAGAAGTACACATTTAGACCTATCCTCATTTATAGCATTTTTTTGAAAAAGGTTAGAAACATTAATTTGCCTGGATAAAACTTATCTAGGCCTGCATTTTTATCTGATCTTATACCATTTACGGTGGAAGTATTTCTGTTGCTTTCATATGTTGCAAAACCTTTTCCTGTCTTTGCAGTGGAACTGGATCCAGGACATAAGTTGTTTCTTCAATCATAAATACAAATCCAAAAAATTTTTTCCAAATCTTTGTCATGGCTTCGTTGTCATGAATCAAGTCACCTTATTCTGTAATCAGTAGCCCAATTGACTGAGTAATGATTCTCTTACTCCTATCATAGCTATAAGCTCTTTAGTGTTTCTTTTGCTATTTTCATCAATATATGCTTTATGCTAACGTTTGATTTGACGTATATCTCTTAGTTTCCATACGCAAATTTACGTAATTTGCTCTCTGATGTTGGATATTTGTCTCTTTTAGTTTCTTATTTGCTGCTTTTTAGACAATAAGCGCTTTTTTATGTCACTGACCCACCACTTCGTCCTCGCTTTGCAACAGGACAGCCTTATACGCATTGTCACATATCTTCCCTCCACTACTTTTAAAGAATTACTGAATCTTTTGCAAGCTACGTACATCCACATCGTCTTCATCAACAGTATCGTCCCCGGTTTCCCTGTCAAGAACAATACAAAGACCAGTGAACTTTGCAAGTCGAAAATCAGATATTTTATCGCAACCTTGTGTTGACCAACATTACAAGCTGTGTTGAAAGTTACTTCAAATGTGATTTGCCGATGACCAGTTTTACCAATTTTTTCTGCCACTTCAACGTTATGTACAAGATCCTTATTTACACTTAAAACTAATCTAATATGTTTACATAGCGAGTTGGTTCTCATCTGTGTTAAGACAGTATCAAGTAAATTTCGTTAAAGCCGACGTCCCGTGCTATTGGAAAGGGATTCTCACCACTTAGATATCGATACGTTAAAATTTCCCATTATAATCGAATATTGTTCATCAGAACTTTATGCTAATCGATCAAAAATTTTTGAAGTGAGCTAATGTCGTGTGTCAGGGAGTGAACCCCTAACATTTGCCAAGGAATCAGGCACTGGCATTTGAATGTGAGCCGTATTAACTTTACAGGGAGAAAGCATGAGCTGTTTGTCAGAGAATGAGTCTTTCTCGTGTGTGAGAGATTAAGCAGTTGTTCTGCATTAAGGAGTGAGCCACCGTCGTATGTTAAGGTGCTTCTTGACTCGAGAATTTTAGTCCGAACGAACCGATCAAGCCAAGAGTTCACTAACGAACCGAACGAGGTGTTCAGAGCGCAAGCTCGCTGTATTCTGCCTATTCGTCGATGTTCGTCGTATTATTTCTGATATGTGAGACATTACTGCTTTCAGTAACAAAGAACTGCTGGCCCGTCATTAATTATTACTTGCACTCACTCTGTGGCGCTGGACCGTTACAGAGTACTGCTGGCCCATCACGCAATACTACTGCTCTGTCACAAGTACTGCTGGCCTGTTACATAGTGCTGGTAGTCTGTTAGACAGTACTGCTGACCCGTCACATGATATTGCTGGCCGTCATACAGTATGCTGGTCTATCACGTAGTACTGCTAGCAGTCACACAGTGCTGCTAGTCTGTCACACAATACTGCTTGTCATGGCGTCACAGGGTACCGTTGGCCGTCATACAGTGTTGCTGGCCCGTCACATGGTTCTGCTGGCCGTTATACAGCACAGTTGGCCTGTTACCCAGTGCTGGTGATCCATCAATTTTTCATTGCTTTCCGTTACCGCTATCTCCAACTACATCAGTTCCTCTTGGGATATGAGATGCCTGCTCTTGCGTACGCAATTCCAACTGAGGGATTGTTCATAGAAAACGTGCCTGGGAGACGAAGCAGATGGTAGGTTAGATTCATTTAGCTGTCGCCTTTTCTTCTTTTACAAGCGATTCTGGCTAGGTGCTAAGTGTAGCCTAGATTACAGTACTAGATGTCATGGGTTCCAATGAAAGTCCTACTGTAGGTAAGGAAGGCTTTGCTGGATACCACAAAGCGCATGAACATAGGCACCGACAAGCCACCAAAAACAGGCTTTACAATCCTTCAAACCCCTATGCTTATAATAGACTAATAGTAATACTAAGCGCCACTTTTTACTCAACCCAAAGTGTGATGTTGTATCGGGCAGGTCAGGAAGAAATATCAGTCTGTCCACATTGCCACCAACCAGAGAATGTCTTGTAGAATACATTCACACAGCAAACCTCCCGGATCTGGGAAATTGCCGATGTGGTTGTATCCGAGTTGCCAAACCACTAGTGGTCAGGAAGTGATGGATATGTCTGGTATCGTCTAGAAAACGCATTCAGAAGTTTGTCGTTAATATTTCAGATACTGAATGCCGTTCAGATATTGACGCATTGGATTTTCATTGTGATATGAACATGGAGAGCAATTATATTTCTAATAATGATGAATATATATAATACATTTGCATTATTCATAATGCATACATGATGATGGTATTGAATACATGGTACATAGCTCGGGGAATTCCCTTTAGAATTGATGTTTACTGCAGTTTAATCAGAGATAATGTTATGTCAATATGTTTATTCAGCCTGGTCAGGTTTTACGTATTTTCACAATTAAAACTGTAACATATCCGAGGTGTTCGAGGACAGACAGTACAACTATTGTTAAGATCTTGATAATACATTATTTTTACTCAAATGACAATCGATGACATCATTTGTAATTAGAGTATTAGATATAAAAACAAATCAACTCTGGAAAATTGCATAATTGATATACATGGAGATGCAATTCACATATGCATTTGTTTTAAGTGTGTGTGTGGGGGGGAGGGGTATTAATGTCCCATGTTTCCCAAATCAGCCATCTAAGTATTCTGATTCCATGTTGAAAATTAGCAATTTGTCTTCAGAAATTCAAGATTTCGCAAACTGCACCTGGGCAGGTTTTGGGGCCGGAGTGTCAAGCCACTTGGTGTATAGATGAAACCAGACAGCTCTAATGCAGACGCTTGTCCATTTTCTCGTTTATATTGCTTATGTTCCGACGAGGTTGAGAACGTTTCATATATTGAATAGTTTTTTATATCAATTCTCAAATAGAAAATTAAATGATTGTTTCATACATACTAAAAAATTGATAGTTATTTAAGTATAAAGAAAAATCTAATTCATCCCAGCGTCCCCTCTACAGTAATTTGTCCTTTCCTAATTGATTAATGAGGAAAGGGTTACGGCAATAAAATAGCCAAATCTCTCGTATGAAATCATTAATTGCAGCAGCAGTGGAATAGAACTCTTCTAAACACAAAAAAAAATCACTTGAACGAGACTCTTATGCAATACAAAACACAGTTTCCTATTGGCCACATGCATCCCACTTATCCTAACGCAGAGTCCATTTCCCAGTTTGTATTAACGCAGAGAATAGTTCCCTCTTTTCCCATGAGGGAGTCAATTTCCCTACTTGGCTGAAAGCAAATTCTAACACTCTTCATCTCTTAAAGCAATCCACTTCTCTCACTGGGTCGTTGTCGTCTCTTTTTGCAGTGAACTATCACCATTTGTCAGGAAGTGAACCGCCAATATATGCCTGGGAATGTAGCGCAGATGTGAGTCAGGTTCTTTTGTTTAATTCGCTTTAATGTTACAAGGAGAGAGCATTTGTTGTTTGTCAGGCAGTGAGCTGCTCTCATATGTCAGGGAACTTGTCGTTGTTTTGCGCCAACTTGTCAGGGAGTGTCACATTAGTGTGTCAGTGTTTGAGCCAATAAAATGTTGTTACATGGTCCTGCTCACCGGCCAGGACCATGTCACCCTCATTACTTCGCTGTCTTCGCAAGAGGCAAGACACCGACGTGAAAACACTCCTCGTAAGCCAGGGACTGATCTGCAGTCGTGTGTCAAGGAGTGTACTGAAGTCCTGTGACAGGGAGTGAATTTCCTTAGTGTACGTGGACCAGGGAATGAACCTCCGACGTGTCAAGGACTGAAGCACTGGCATAGGTGAGGGACTGAGCTAACGACGTGTGTCAGGGTAAGGAGTGTTTGTTTTTTAGGGAATGATGTACTCCAGTGTAACAGCTAGGAGGCCACGGTTGTTTGTCAGGGAGTGAGTTGCCATTGTTTTCTAGGGAGTGAAAAGGCTGTAGAATGACAGGGAGTAAACATCGACGTGTGTTAGTGAGTGCGCTGTCGTCTTAGGTCATTGGGTGAGGGACTCTACTGTACTGTGTTAAGGTTGCATGAGCGTCTATTGTGTGTCGGAGGTTGAGACGGTGTGTTACAATGTGGTCATCCTACTGCCTATCAGAGTTGTGAGTCCAGTCCACGAAACATTTAGTTTACCGATGAGTATGATGAAAGATAAGGGTAAATAAATACTTTTGTCGTTGTTATTTGAAGCTGATGACAGATCTGTTAATCTATAAACGATTAAGGATTTTGTTTGATTTATGAAATATTTACCCTCTGTTGAATGTCGTTAATACTATTCGGGATGTCATGGTTGGTGCGCATATCCGATTTCAATCTTGTGGACTGCAGAGGAGGAGGGCCTCTCACGCGGCCCACTCACTATCCTGTGTTGCCACTGCTGTTTTGGTAGTATGTCAGAGAGTTAGCCGTTTACGTACATCAGTGAGGGTTCTCACGATATGCATCAGCAAATATAAGTAGTAGGATGTTGACAATAACCGTCTAAAGTGGTATTACCGTCCTGACTCAGGAGCGTTAAGTGGTGCTCATGTCAGGATTGCTGGTCTTACTTTCGTCAGGCACCATACACCTACTAAAATTTTACTTGTTTTTTCTTCACATAAGTTCACTTCTCATCTTTTGACTGCAAAATCTTTTTTGTAAATGTAATCATGGTAGAGTCCAGGGAACGTATGGCTTCTAACCCGCGGCGTCATGGGGTGCTAAGAATCTCCGGGTTCCCGCCTGACTCTACCGCAAATGAGAGGAAGAGCTCTGACAGTAGTAGTACTAGCCCCTCCCACGACCTTTCCCTCTCCAATAGATCTACTTCTTTTTCTGTTCCCTATACCAACATTCATGTTCTTTCTAGTAACCTCTCTTCTGTTGAACACTATCTATCTAGTTCCTCTCATGATAGATTACTCATCTTTGAAACCCAAATGTCTAATGATGTTCTCACTAACTCCTTTCTCATATTCAACTAAAATCTCCACTCAGGATTCCGGTTTAAAATGGTGTTTGTGCTTATTCCAACATCATCACACCTGTGGCACGCCTCAAGGATTTTGAGTCCCCAGACTTTGATGTTATCTGGCTCAAGGGCTGTCTCCCTACTTCCACACTTTTCCTCTGTTTCGCCTATTGCTCTCCTAATTCTACAAATCTTATGATTTTCTTCTGCTATCTAAACTCCTGCCATGAGACCGAGACAACCTCTCACTTGCAAGCCGAGATCCTCTACCTAAGAGATTTTAACGTTCACCATAAAGAATGGTTGAACTCCTCCCATACAGACGGTGGGGAGTTTGAAGCCCTCACATTTTCCATTTCCAGTAATCTAAAGCAAATCATCACTCCACACACCAACCATATTCCTGCCCGATGTGAGCACTACCAGATTATTCTGGATCTATAGCTGTAGTTACCCAATCTCGCCCCCAGTTGGTTCATCTGACCACATTCTCATAAATGTATCTAATAAAGGGGCGCCTCCCCTTTCCAGCAGCCTCTTCTAAGCGTAAATGCTGCCACCTTAGTAAAGCTGACTGGAATAACTTATGAAAATTCTTTTCTGACTTTCCTTGCGTAGATTACTTTCCTAAGGCAGATTACTGTCTCTTATGTGGTGATGCTTCTGTCTCCGACAAACACATAACAGTGATTAATTAATCTTGTGAAAATGGAAGCTCATTTCTCCTCTTCCTCCAAGACTAGCACTTCTTCCAATCGGTGGTTTAACCGTTCCTGTTCTAAGGGGATCAGGCATGTCGGGCAGGAATATTTTCTCCTTCCTCCAACTCCCATTCAGCATTTATCACTGCCCGTAATGATTGCTAGTATGTTATCCTTGTGAAGAAGCGTTCCTTTATTCACAGGATGTGTTATAACCTCTCATCTTTATCTAATGATTGGTCTTCTCCGTCTTTAGCTACAGCTATCCCTAGAAACTTCTGTCGCTCTACCTTCCCTTCAGTTTTCCCTTATGATGGTACTATAACTGTCTCTCCCGTTGACAAAAAAAAAAACTTTCTTTGGTTCCCGTTTCTCTTCAAACTCTACCTTGGATGACTCTGACATTCTTTCACTCCCTGATGCTCCTTTTATTAGCCTATGCCTCTCCCTGCAATCTCTTTTGGAACTGTCCAAAAAGGGCTTCTCTCTCTAGCACAAGCAAGGATTGTGTACTGAAAGAATGTGCCTCCTAAATTGCACCAGTACTTGCTTGTCTGTACTTTCTATTCAAAAACCAAAACTTTTCCTCCTTTCTTGAAGCATGAGTTGGTACATACATCCCATTCCTAAGAAGTGTGACCGTTCCGACCCCTGTAACTTTCGTCTCGTTGCTTTGACTTCTACTGTTTCCAAAGCCTTTGAAACCCTCCTCAACTTCCGTATCCTTAAACATCTTGAATCTCACAGTCTTCTCTCTGATTACCAGTATGGTTTACGTATGGTGATATTCACTGGCGATATTCTTTCCTATCTTACAAATGTCTGGTCATCATCCCTGAAAGATATCTTGGGATTCCTGTGTAGTTGCCCTTGATACATCTAAAGGTTTTGACAGGGTGTGGCATCTATCCCTAAATCTCGAATCTTTGGAATTCTCTACCCTTTCATGTCTTTCCCAATAACTGTGACATGACACTCTTTCAAAAACAGGTTTTTTACTTCCTCCAAAATTTGTAAATACTTCTCCTCGTCCCTCTTTTTCTCTGTTTTCTTTAAATTCTGTATATTTCAATAAATGCCTGGCCTTGATGAGGACAAAAGGAAATGAGCTGCCGCCGTGGGTCACGGAGTGAGTCGTCTTCTTGTGTCAGTGAGTGAGGCACTGTTGTGTGTAAGGGAGTGACTCAACGATATTTGTCAGGTGTCGACGTTTCTTTTGAAAGGATCAGGAAGAAAATTGTCAACATGTGCCAGAGAATATAAGGTGCCGCTGTATGTGAACGAGTGAGAAGTTACTGTCTTTGAAAGTGGGCCCCACTGTTGTTAGTCAGGAAGCGAGTAACTCTCATGTGTTTGGGAACAGGCGGACGCTGGGCATTTTGTGTCAAGGAGTAAGCCACCAACGTGTGTCAGAGAGGGAGGGACCAACGTTTGAGAAGGAGTGAGTTGGCGTTTTGTGTCAAAGAGGGAGTCACCGACATCTGGCAGGGAGTTACTGACGTGTGGCAGGAACTGATTTTCCATCTTGTGTCAGGGAGTAAGCCGCTTTGTCTTATAGGGAGTGAAGTGCTGTCATCTGTCGGAGAGCGAAACGCTAACGTTTGTCAGGGAGTGAAACTTTTTAATGTTCTGGGAAGCAGTGAACCGCTGCTGTGCGTCAGGGAGTGATCTAGCGTGTTTTGCGGGAGGGTTCTCTGTCGTATGTAATGGAGATTCGCTGTGGTGTGTAAGGGAGCAGGTCTTTGTAGTGTGTAATGGAAAGAGACATTGAGGTGTTCTAAGGAGACGTCCCATGTTGAGTGTTAGAGGAGTCGCTATAGTGTAATAAGGAGTGAGTCGCTGTTGTATACAAAGGAGCCAGAGTCCAACTTGTGGCGCTGACTGAAACGCCAACGAGAGTCTGGCAGTGAACCGCCAACGTGTGTTAAGGAGTAGGAAGTCCTCATTTCTTTTTGCAGAGAGCTTCCATGGTGTCAGGCAGTGAACCGCCAACATGTGCCAGTGAATGAGACTACAGTCTGTGTCGGGTAAGCCGTTGTTGTTTTTGACAGTGAATCCCTTTGATGTTACGGGAAGAGAGATGAAGTTTTTCAGGGAGTGAGCTGCTCTCATATGTTAAAGAATAAGCAATTGTTTTTCGCCAGACTGTTAGCCGTGGACGTTTGTCAGGGAGTGAGTCATAGCACTGTGTCAGGGTTTGAGCCAGTGACATGAGGCAGGGACATGAGGCATCGACGTGTGGCAGGCAGTGACCTGCCTGCAGTCTTGGCTCAGGAAGTGAGCCACTGGCGTGTGTCAGGAACTAAACTGTCTTCTTGTGTTTGGGAGTGAACCACCCGTGTATGACAGGACGCTTCTTGCTTAAGTTCATGTTATGACCCTTGGTTGTTCTATCCTTTTATCGCCCGAAGAAATGGTCACTGTCTACTTTATCAATTTGGTTTGAAAATCAAAGATTATAGTTAGGTCACCAGTTAACTATATTCTCTTCCATGGTGGGCAAATATAAGACCTCTAGCCTTTCCCTGTAACTCTGCTTCCTTATTTTTTTACCATCTTTTTTGTCCTCCTGGGGACCTTCTTTATTGGGACCTCGAGCTTCTTTAAGTGCCGTGAGCAACGAAGCATATTCTAGGTCTGACCTAAACTATGATTTGAACTACTTGCTCATATATCCTCACCTATGTATATTTGAAAGCTTTTCTACTACTTGCCAGCACACAGCTTGTGTCCTTTGCTATTCCCCCAATGTGAGACTCAGGCGACAGGGTAGGGACGACGTCAACGACTAAGTCCCTCTCACACACAGATTTTTGCAGAATATAGCCTGCTGTATAATACTAATGCTGAAGCTTGCTTTCACAGAGTCTCATCCTCATTACTTTACGCTTACTCGAAAAAACTTTGCGTCTTTTAGGTCACATTGCAAGTGCATGCAACCCTCTTTTTTGTGAGTGTGTTTCTGGTCTGTGTTTACTTGGGTTTTATCGGATAAATGTTCTTATTGTTTTGTCTCTTAGTTTGTGTGTGTGTGTGTGTGTGTGTGTGTGTGTGTTTTAGTATGTGAAATTCCCATCTACTCACTTTAAAGTACAGTACTGAGAGAGGTATGCACTCGTAAAGTTCCATTTCTTGAGTGTTCTTTACCTATGTCGTGGTTTCGCCATTAGGTAGGGTAATGTTTACGTCCAGTGTCCTCGCCGCCATGAAGGAATTCGTGTCGGGGAGATGGTTCGTATAAATAGGTGGTTTACTGTTGCTCTGCCCATTAAGTTGCCGGTGCCATCGTCCGTGGCTGTATACTAAAATAAACTAAATCCAGCCATAATATTTGATGGCAGAATAAATGCCATTTATCATTAAAGATATAAAGTTATTTATCATTTTGAAATGGAAATCAAAACACCGCTCATTTACAATGTCTTAGTCAAAAAACTGTTTCAACGATCAAAACACTAGTCAGGCACATTAGTTCTGTTCTGCCTATCGTCCAGGAACATGTTCCCATCAACATTGTTGCCTTTTGAAAAAAAAAAAAATTGTCTGCTAATCGGGAAAAAAAAGAGCATCGATGACTTAGTCGGTAAATAGTGACGTCACTATTCCAACCAACAGGATATTACCGACATTGTAGATTTTACTATATATGCTGACAATTCTTTTATAAATGTGAATGTAAGTAAATTTGCAAACATGGTATGAGACTCATTTACTTTCCTGCATCTGTGCATATTTTGCTGAACTAGGAGGAGGCAATGAGAGTAGTAAATGCACGGACAGGCAGTCATATAGACCTTTTCCATGTCTACGTTCAGAGCCTTTCCTGTCCGCCCAAGCCGCAGACCTTTTCTCCTAAAACTCTACGCCGATATACGCCGCCGTTTGATGAGTACTTGGATTATATGTCCATATTTCTTGTAGCTTTTGCTACCATTCTCCCGTGTTGCTTCACTGCAGTGCGCAATCTCCCTTTTGTCATAACTGACTACCTTGTGGACCTGAACAGGAAGATGTGTCCTGATTCTGCTATTGCCCAGGCAATGTCTCTGAGGAAGACAAAGTGCACTGAAGTCATTAAATCGCTTGGTAAGGCTGCAAATGATGAGCTTGAGCAGAAAAGCAAAACCAGGGAATTCTCCATAATAGTGGACGGATCCACTGATTTGATTACATCAAAAGCCTCTACGGTAGCGGTCCGATTATCTGATTTGGAGACTAATACCATACGCAGGAGATTGCTCGATCCGGTGGATATCTACAGCAGCGACATGCAATGCCTCGATTCATATAGCATTCCCCACTGGTAATCTTACTAGGTTTGCTGTTGACAGGGCTTCAAATATAAAGGGTGAGCATAACTCCTTATACAACGAACTAGAGGATTCTTTGCCAGGCTTTACGATCTTGTAATGCATATGCCAGTCCATCCATCTATGTGCCTCAGAATCTCCCAAGACCTTGCCACGACAGTTAGAAAACTTATCTAGAAAATATCTTTTTTTTTTCGCCCACAGCGCCAAAATCAAGAGTAACATTAAGGAATTCCAAGATTTTTGCCATACCAAACCATATCAGCTACTACTTATCTCCATGGCTATTACTCTACCAGGCCGTTGCAAGGGTGATTGAGCGATGACGGCCTCTGTCACTATATTTCAGGTCAAAGACACTGTAGGAAAGGTTGGTATCAGTGCAAACCATCAGTGATAAGTCAAATGACCCCGTTGTCCTTTGTGTCTTCCACCTCTTGGATTACATACTTCCAGGATTTAATGAAATTAACATTCTATTCTAGAGGCAAAGTCCGATAATCCATCTGTTACACAAGAACATCACGAAGTTATACAGAACATTATTATTAATGATTATCACTCCTGATTTTGTAAACAAGCTCCCATTGGAGGAAGCAGACTCACGCAGTGAGAAATACTACCTGTCACCTGAATAGAGACGACATCAGCCATAGATCGCCCATGATAATAGACATCAGGATGAGGTGCAAGCAGTTTCTGACGCACTGTGCACAGAAATTAAGTAAAGTTTCCCACTGAACGATCCACTGTGGAAACATGCACGTTATCTTCACTCCAGGAATGCTTTATACGCAACAGCCACACACACATGACCTTTCTCCTTGAATTGGTTTGCTAGGTACTATAGTAGACAAAAGTCCCTTCCTTCGGCCAGCTAAAATATGACTGAATCACCTGAGGTTCGAATAACGAAGCAAGTGCAGAAAGTGCTCTAATCGTCCAACAGTTGGAACGCTATGTTGTGCAAGTGAGGGGGGGATGAGAACCAAAGGGGTAAGAGGGCCAGAGGGGGAAGACAAGGAGGCTGTGATAAAGTGGAGCATGACGTCACGAATATAGTGATACCTTAGGAATGCGATAAAGAGTTGCATTATTACTCTTAATTTTAGTATCAATATATCTTCTTTTTTTTTTTTGTAAAGATTGTAGTAGCTGCGTATGTGATAGACAGTGTGCAGACGTCTGTAACCCCCCCTTCATCACTATGTGTCTCCCTCCTCTGCTATCATTGCTACATATATTCAACTATATTTGTGCATCATAACGAAGCAACTGATCAGGAGCCCCATGCAGAGTGAGAGTGTGTGTGGTCTTAGAATTATCTTTACCACCCGAAGAAGGTGTTAAAGATTTTTCGGTTGGTGGATGTAGCTTGACGTTGATGGCCTTAATGTCCCTGGCAGTTGAAAGGCCTAAAGCCCAAACAACCAACCAACCACGAACTGAGGAAAGTTCTGTTGCCGTTCATCAGATGGCACACTATGTAGTGCGTGTTTGGGGGGGATGGAAAGGGGGCCAAAGGAGGTGAGAGAGGGAGTGTGTGGTGGAGTGGGGCATGACGTCACGAAATCCTTATACTCTCGTTGTGCTGATGATTTTGAAAGTGTGATAGAGATGGTTCATATCATTGGGGATTTTGAAAATTCTTTAACAATATACGCAAATGCATGTCAAATGGCCATCATGAACCGAGGGTGCTTCGCCTGCTGAGGGCAGGAGATGAGGCGAAGCTCACACAACATGCCGGTGACAGCAACAGCAGAAGGCAGGCATGGTTATTCACTAGAGATTTTATGATAATTATAGTATTGGTGTATGATGTTGGTGTGAAGCTGGCTTGTAGTGGATAATCCTAGCTCAGTATTTGTTATTAGTAGAATGATAATTGTTTAACATATAGCTCACTCTCCTCACACAGCAAGTGATTACACACTGTACTCTGGCATCACAGATATGGCTGCAGGACGAACGATTGCACCAGAAGTGGATGCTGAACGAGGCCGAATCAGTGGGATGTGGAAGACCAGAAAAGTGTGATTGACACTACACAAGATATGAGGAGGAGCAACAGCACTACGAAAATGGGTTCGCAGGTGTGAGGAGGAAGGCTCAGTGCAAACACGTCGAAGTGGTAGGCCACGCAAAGCACCTACCAGAATTGATGCCTTGATCGTGGAAGCTGCAGAAGCCAATCTCTGAGATCATATTCTCCTGGCATTATCAAACTGGTCCATGACAAGTCTTATCCATTCAAGCAACGTTGTTAGAGACTATCTTCAGGATCAACCTGATATTGAGGTCCTAAACTGGCCGTCAAGAGGGCGTGATATCAACCCAATTGAACATAGATGGACGATGATGTGTCGGGGGTGGGATGTTGGGAAGCAGTGCAACCAGGATGCTATAGAAGCAAAAGCTCAAGAGGTGTGGGAAAGCGTCCGGCGACGACCAGATGCGTGCCTGAAACTGGTAGATTCCATCCCTAAGCTCCTCGGAGAAGTCGGCAACGTAGCGGGAGGCTGGACACACTACTAAGGTTTATCTGTATATTGATTCACAATGTTTTGTTCTTGCAAATATGTAATGCTTTGCACTCCGATAGATAAAATTGGAAAACCTTACAATATACCTTTTAATTTAACATTTGCACCTCTAAGTTGCGACGAGAGTATTACTCTATGCCGAAATGAAAATATGATATTCTTGTTATTCATCTACGAATATTGTTTGGAAAGAATGAGAAATGATCTAACAATCTTCAAAACCAAGAGCTGAATGCAGTGGACTTCGTTTTAAGTGCTAATGCACAATAATTCTTATTGCAAAATATGTCTATTCTGGTATATTTCGACAAGATTTCTAAACCATGGGAATTGTAAATGGGGGAAAGTTAATCGCCACATTCCACAGAATACTGTATATAAATGGTCGTTAGGTCCATGGAGATTGAGGTACAGAACAAAGAGTAAAATAAAAAATGAAAAGAGACCAAGTGAGAGTTGGTGCTGATGGTAAATGATCACGCTCCATATCAACTAGTTATGTTGTCGGTGGCAGAGATGCTATTTCGGAGATTATACTTTGTATACTCAACTGGCTTTGGTGCTGTTGAAGGGCTTTGGTGCCCATATCTAGGGCCAGAGCGAATTAACTAACAACGTCACAGAGAGTTTGGCTCGACGCTGAAAGTTGACATTATGAGTGTCCAACTTAGCCAAGCACGAGCAGACGTGGGTGGAAGATGATCCATGCAATGAAATGAATTACGTATTTTAACAAGCCACCGGTAGATATTGAATAGTTTTATGTTGCACAGATATAGTTGCGTATACATATATTAATGGCAACATAGAAGAAGGGACACATGTAGAAGTGGAGAGAGGGTTACAGACGTCTGCACACTGAATATCTTTTTGATATCACATACACAGCTACTATAAACGTTACAGAAAATACTGTACATATTGATATCAAGACTTAGAGTAATAATGCAACTCATTATCACAATCCTGAGGTATAAGTATGCTTGTGATATCATGCTCCTTTCCACTACAAAGTCCCTTTCTTTTCCCATCTGGCTCTCATCACCCTTTGGTTCCCCCTCACACATACACACACGCGAGCGCCCTACATATTGCGCCATCTGTTGGATGATTACAGCACATCCCTCAGTTGTTTCGTTGCTCAGTCATATTGTAGCTGGCTGAAGGAAGGGACTTTTGTACACTATAGTACCTGGTATATATCAGTGATATGACAGAACTTGATGATGAATGGAGTGAGCTGCCGTGGCATGTTTTTCACGAGGAAATGAAAAAAAATCTACATCCTGCATTTCTACCGTAAAGCTGTGCAGGCAGAGGTTATAAGAGAGAACAAATTGTTCAAGATATTTGGTAATTTTGCCATGCAAATTCCATCATTGCCAACATCAGATGCAGAAGCTGAGAGATTATTCTTGAAGTTAAACCCTATGGAAATTAGGAAGGAAAATCACTAAAGCTGCTGCCTTCTAATATAGCCCTCACTCACCTTTCAGAATGTGTGACATCCGGGGTTAGAGGCCGACAATTCGAGCTGAGCCAGGACATGCTAGACTTCTTGAAACTGTAAAACATGGAAAGTTTACGATATTGTTTGGTGTTTGTTTACAATAGGACACTTTATTATTTCATACATATTTCCTTGAATGTAAGAATGTACGTTAAGATATACCTCATGTTACTAACGGCTTCTGATTTTAGTGATACATGTACAAATGGCATAGTTATACTATAGTCAAAGTACACCACATTTTCTATACATAAATTGAACAAAGAAAGCGGCTTATTGACGTAATATGCTTGACATCACACTAGAGGGAGGGTAGCCAATCAGAGCGCTGTTGGAACAGCTGCTCGCACTGCTGCCTGCCCTCCAGTTGGCAGTTGCCTGATCACCCACTATGAGGAAGTGTGTTGGTGTGAAAGCACTCAGGTGTCTGGGAGTGAGTTGCCGTATTTCAAAGAGTGCATGGTCGTCCTATCTTAGGGTAGGAAGTAATCCCCCAACGTGTCAAGGAGTGTACCTCTGATTATGTAAGGGACTGAGCTGACGGCGTGTGTTACAGAATGACCCACCAACGTGTGTCTAGGTAAGAACCGTTTGATTTTCAAGGAGCAATATGCCTTAGCGTATTAGCCAAGAGGGCACGGTTGTGTATCAGGAATTCAGTTGCCGTTGTTTTCCATGGAGTGAGCCGCTGTAAGGAGAAAGGGAGTAAACTACCGACGAGTTGTAGTGATCTGTTGTCTTGGGACATGGTGTGAGCAACTCTACTGTACTGTGTCAAGGCATGAGCCGCTATTGTGTATCGAGGAATGTGACAGTGTAGTGCAGTGGCCCACAGGAGTTCTGAGCGCGGTCAGCGAAACATTTAGTTGACCGTTGAGTATGATGAAAGGTGTGCGTGAATAGATATTGCTAGTGGCTGATGTTTGAAGTTGTTATATTTTCATATAAACCACGGGTGACATGGAGTGAAGATTTATCGTCTAATTAGCTTAACGCCTATAGTTGGTAAACTAATGGCAACCATCGTTAGGGATAAGACTGTAAACTAATTAGAGGACCAACACATAAACGACAACAGAAATGGAATGTATGCAGCTTCAAACTGATGAAGACAAACCGGTGGACTAGGCTAACAGGTGGCAAGTTAATTTTCATATTGATAAGTGCAAAGTTTTACATGATGACAGTGTCCGTCCAATCTTTTGCCCTTAGTCCCCGGCATCATGGGGTACTAAGAATCTCCGGGTTTCAGCCTGACACTGCTGCCAATGAGAGGGAGGGCTATAGCAGTAGTAGTAGTAACGGCCCCTCGCCTCTCTGTGAGACCTTCCTCTTTTTCTATTCACTCTAGTTACCTCTCCTCAGTTGAACACCATCTTTCTAGTACCTCTCCTAATATCTTACTTCTCTCAGAGACACAGTTGGCTAGAGATTTTCTCACTAGTCCCTTTTTCATATCTAACTATAATCTCCACTCGCTTTTCCGATTCATAGGTGGTGTTTGTGTTTGTTCAAACATAAACACACCTGTTGCACGCCTCAAGGACCTTGAATCCCCAAACTTTGATGTTAGGTGGCTCAAAGTCTGTCCTCCTACTACCAAACTTGTCCTCTGTTTCGCCCACTGCTCCCTAATTCTGCAAACTTTGTATCCTTCTTCGATTGTCTGAACTCCTGCCATGAGACCGAGACATCCTCTCACCCGCAAGCCGAGATCCTCTACCTCGAAGAGTTCAACGTTCACCATAGGGAATGGTTGAATACCTCCCATACGGACAGCGGAGGGATCGACACCCTCACGTTCTCCATTCTCACTGATGTAGAGCAAATTATCTCCCACCCTACCCATATACCTGATCGCTGTGAACACTCTCCTAATATTCTGGATTTGTTTTTCATCTCTAGTCCATCTCGCTGTAAATACACAGTCTCACCTCCAATTGGTTTATCTGATCATACTCTCATAAATGTATATATTCTAACGGCACCTCTCCTTCCAGCAGCCTTTTCCCAAGCGTAAATACTGGCACCTGTACAAAGCTGATTGGAATAACTTGCGTAACTTCTTTTCTGACTTTCCCTGGATAAATTATTGTCTCTTTATGTGGTGATGCTTCTGTCTCTGCTAAACATATCAGAGGTTATTCTTGCGGGAATGGAAGTATTTATCCCCTCTTTCTCCAAAACTACTACTTCATCCAATCCATGGTTCAACCGTTCCTGTTCTGAGGCCATTCAGGCAAGGGATCAGACGTATCGGGCATGGAAA